>JAPWTK010000376.1:345000-455757 GCA_029963805.1 Aromia moschata | reverse complement strand
AAAATTACAAATTCTTCCCTTCCTCCTTATCTTAATTATTCAAACATTTCATAGTTTGATAAATCAATATAAATAAGGTTCAACATAAATTCTAATAATGGCATGCATCTTTGCGCGAAAAAATAAGACGTAATTGAACAATACATTTTTTTATTAAATGCTGGTATTGTTATTTATAACGCTATTCATGAAATTGATAATATTATAAGCTAAAAAGTATGTATTTAATAAGGAAAAAAGTGAACTACCCATTTTTGTTTTATTCTTTCGCCTAGAGTCGATTTATCCTTGTTCAATTTTTTGTTGAATGTTGATTTGGAATTAATTTTTTAAATAATCAATCATTTAAATAATTAAAAAATCAAAAAGCTTTATTAATTTTCCCAGATTATTGTTTATTGTTTTGAAGAAATTGGCACTATTTCTTAATTTCACTTTTGAACTTATTAATGATTGATTAATCTATCAATCATAGATTAATAATTGTTATAGTTTTTATCATTGTTATTGCTATTATTGTTATCAACTAGGTTACCAATGTAATAATGTAATGTAATGATTACGTTCTGCAGGAGGTTCCTGCATGCAGCTAGGACCCTATAGTTATGTTTGTTTCATACTGCACTTACTCAAAGTGTTTATACTTTTAAAGGTTTTTTAATAATTTCTGAAGACTAAACGATGATATTTAAAATGAATTTACGTTTAAAAAATAAAGAAATATTGATTCCCAAATGCTTAATAAACCTTAAGAAAAAAATGGATCGATATAAGCTAAGTAATATTGGATTTCGGGCTCATGTAAAATTGACAACTTTGACCCTCGATATCTCGAGAACCGAATGCAGCCTCAATCTGAAATTTTCAGGAGATTAAAGTCTCATCATAAACTATCATTTAGCATACATTTGAAGTTATATTTCAAGGGCTGCCAAATAGGCGAAAAATGGCTTGCTTTTGCGGTCACTCTTTATGACGATTTTACAATAGACAGATCACATACCTTTTTATGACGTCGATATATATTTCGTGATCGCCGAGAGTGTAAAAGACATTTAGATTCGAATATCCATAAAAACAACTATACCTGGTACGGTTAGAAAATAGGAATTTTGGTTTGGTTTGTGCATAATGTTTTGCGCATGTAGCCTTGCATGGAACGCTGTCCACAATATTTACTTAAGCGTTTTTTTTTGCCAAATATGTATCCGATTTTCTATTGCCTAGTAGCCATACATTCCGTAAAACATATTTACAGAAGACATATCCATGTGTCATGGAAAATATCAAAGAAGACATAATACGTAATAAATTTATGTGGCTGAGAGTGGACGAAACAACTGATTTTGCGATAACAAGGTCGTTAATGCGCTCGATATTGATAGCTAATAAACCGGTTTTGCAAACAGCGACTAAAAGTATAGAAATGGTAGTAACATGTGTATTGTCCTCTGTGGATGTAAAAAATAATAATGAAATTAATGTTAGTGAAAACAGAAAACTGTTTGCAATACAAACAACTGTGCTAAATTTGTGAAAATAATGCGCGTGTTGTGTCGTCCTTGGTCCATGTGAACTATTTTGAATTTGCACCTTTAACATCAGTATATGTGGAATGATCATTTTCCCTCTACAACCATATATGTATGTATACAGGCCAAATTGCTCACGTTTAACAAGAATACAAGCGGAAAGACAACTGGCCGTGGCAACGTACGCTCAAGCAGTGAGGACAGTGGGTGTTTCTGAATAACACAAGCAATATGTATGTGCACACCTTATTAACACATTTTTACTCGTCTTTTTGATTTCTCATATGTCTTCTTTCGTCAATAACATGACGGATTACGAGTCCGGCTCTGCGTTACAGCACACGTTCGGAACCCTACGTATCAGTACAGATACGGAGCGTATATAAGTACCCAGCTTTAAATGTATTAAAATATGAATAAACAAAAAAAACAATTGAATATACAAGACAGAAAAACTCATAAAAAGCGGTCGGAAAAATTATTTGAACTCGCCAATCCTTTATCGCCTACAAATTGCTTTAAACTATTTTAATAGTTTACTTATTATTAAACTTGCTAATTTTAGAAATAAAAATAAAATGATTTCCAATCAGCGAAAAAATATATAATTCGCTATAAATCTGGTAACACCGCTACGCGTGTGGCGGTACGTGATGCTGTGAAATTCTAAACAGAAGACTAATGGAGTTGCGCTGAGGACGTGGGCTCAGCTAAAATTAAGAAGTAGAATATAATTCTACTTCTTAATCCATTTTCTTGCAAGATCCATTTCAATCGCGTCAATATTAAATATTTCAAACATTTTAAATTTTTTACTATAGATCATACCTACACTAATACTGATTTTGCTAGAAACTAAAAATAATCCTCAGTAAGAAGAAAGGTTTTTATGAAATTATTATCTACATGGTATGTATATACAATCTTTTCGGCATTTCGGCATTGCGTTTTACGATTGTGCGGTTAAAGATAAATTGCGATATTTAGGCACCCCTACGGCCTCTGAGTGGCGATATCATTCATATCGCGGCTACTGAATAAAAGAATGATCCGAGTATCTGTCCATCTTTACGGTTTTCATGAATAAAGTATTTTTGTTTCTATTACTGATAGAAATGATACATACTTTTTATCTACATATATATAACTTTAACAGCAGGATGACTGCAATTCATTATTTATGCAGTTAATTAGTTATTACAGCAGTTATTTATTTGTTAGTTTTGTTCACAAGAATATTTTTAACTAAAATTACTTTGTGCCTTACTTGAAAGGTATTTTAATTATGTAGCTAAAGCTAATTAATGTAATGTAATGAAAACGATGATTAAAGTTAAAAAGTAGGTTGGTTTTAGTTTTAATACGTCACTACAAATGTTGTCATAATTTAGAATGTACAGTGAATCCGGCGATATGACTCATCTTCAGGAAGTTCGTGCACTAAATGAGGTTTGTAGGGATGTAGTTTATTTTCTTATGTGAATAGTTGGACATTTTCTTGGAGATTGACCAAGACGTAATTTGCTTGATCTGCGAAACAGGTTCTTTCCTTGTTACAGGACACCTCTTTATTCATCTTCTTTATAAGTACTTCTTTTCCTGTTACAAACTAAACCACTTTGTGTGACTTGACTGTCGTGAAAGTGACAGCTGACAAAAAAACAGCAAATATTTTGACTAATGAGCATTTTCATTATTGATACATTGTTTATCTTTTACTGAATAACTTGAAAACGGGTAAACAGGTTTTTGATCTTTTACCTATTGTTCTGTAAATAATTAAAATACCTTTGATGCAAGCTCCATCTCAATAAGGTGCAACATGGTCCATCTTGTTCTTTTAAAATTTTAATTTGATGGTGCCTGTGGCGCCCTCTGAGATTTATAGAACTAGTCTGTCTTCATAGAAAGCTTTGCTTGATAATGTTTCACGCATATTTTGGGGAAGGGCGGGTACCTTATGGACAGACTATGTACATATATCTTTGACCGATTGTATCTCGATTTTGTTCTCGAGAACTTTATCGAGAACGCGGGGCCAAACTATATTTGATGGAGGTTTTACAACACTTTTAAAGATTTAAAGTGATGACTAAAAGAAACAGAAATATTTTAACTGACAATTTAGGAATATCCGAGGAAATCGAATAAAGTTGTTTTGGCCTAAATACCCGAATTGATAATGTGTTTCTCATGAAATAATCACTTCTGTATTAAGGTCATACTAAAACTTTTAAGAAGATAACATTTTCTGAGAATTTCTCGTCCTGTATAATTTATTGGCGGACACTATAAAGTCCATCAAATAATATTCATAATATGCCTAAATATAATCAATAAATTAGCAGTGTCCAGATTTCGAAACAATTTCCAAAAAGAAGATAACATCCCGAATATGATATTGAAATCCAGTTTTCATTATTTAAATTATTTATAGAATAAGTGTTTCTTGTTAGTTTGACTAGTCAGATAATGTAAAATGCAAAATAAAAACCGAAAAATTGAAAATTGTACTTGAACTGTTTAATATGATTGCTAATCGTATTTTGTTTATCTAATTTGTTTTTTCAAAATGTCTTCTTACATAATAATTTTTTTGTTATTTCGTCGTTTTCGCGAAAACCTATTTAGATGAAATCAAGATTCTGTCTATAAAATAATTATACAGTGCTTTAGTGGAAAAATCTATACAATTGTTACGGATTTTTTTCGGACACATCGCTCTGACAAGTCAAAATATATATATGAATTGCCATTTTCGTTTTTACAAGGTTATCGATATACATATATACTATATATATACCGGATGGACCATTTTAACCTTTAATAGGAAATAACTCGACCGGTAAGCAAAAAAAAAGTTGTATACAAAAGTTGTTGGGCAAGGAGCGACCGTAATCTTAAATTTGACCTCGATGTTGACCTTGAGGGTTATTTGAAGGTCAAAACAACTTTCAAATGGAAACAACTATTTTTGACCCCGGATTTGAAAAGACCGGGAAATTTTACGTCCAAAATTGTACTTGTCGATAAGGTCATGGCAAGGTTGAATGAAGATCAAATTTTCGAAAATTGTTAAATAGCATGGGCTAGCTCGGGATAGAGATTGGAAACAGTAATTTTTTTCGGTTTTTAAGGTTATTTCAAGGTCAAAGTGATTTATCAAGCGTGAAACCCTACTTTTGACCTCTGATTTGATATGTTTAACGTCAAGGTCATTGGTATCAGGAAGTGTCGTTATTCGACCCTGACAACTTTAATCAGAAAATTTTTTTTGTTTCCAATCTCTATCAAGAGCTAGCCCTCGCTACAATTTTCGAAATTTTGACCTCGAAAACTTGACCTTCATTCGACCTTGCCATGACCTTGTTGACAAGTATTATTTTGGACGTAAAATTTCCCGCTGTTTTCAAATCCGGGGTCAAAATAGTCGTTTCCATTCGAAAAAGTTGTTTTGACCTTTAAATAACGCTCAAGGTCAACGTCGATGTCTCAAATTTAAGGTTACGGTCATACGTCCCCCTCCTTGTCCAACAACTTTTGTATACAACTTTTTTATTTTTTCTCTTATCGGTCGAGTTATCTCCTATTAAAGGTTAAAATGGTCCACCCTGTATATACATATTTTAATGAGAACCCTTATTTTGTTGATGGAACTGGAATGAGCGGTTTTTTTTTCAGATACAGTAAGACAGTCGGGAAAATTTTGTCTACTACTTATTTACAAATACTATATTCATCGGCGTTTCGAAATTAACCGTTTTATCTTTCATTTAGTTCCTTTCGAAATCCGTTTTTCTGATACTTATCACTAGCACATTCGCCATATTTAAGAATGTCAAAAATTTAGTTGAATTCCATTGATATTGTTCAATAAGACTTTGTTGAGCGCCTTGACCGTCTGATATCAGGATATTAACGGAGCATAGTTTGAAGATTGAAATTAGTTTTTCTTAATTTTCTTTCATGTCTAGTAAATTTAATTTTTAATTTTTAAAACCGATTTTATAAAAATTTACTTATGTGACCTATAGGTACATCGATATTTACGTTAGTGTACGGAAAAAAATATACTCTTTCCCGTTGCGACATGAAAAAAAAGGGTTTTCTTTAAACAAAATTATCGATGACGTCATAGCCTTTCGACAAGTGGCCAAAAAATTCAAGACGCCTATCAAGGAATTGCAATTCATATAAAATAATGGTATATCTTTCGATGTGTCCGAGCAATTTATCCGAAAAATCCATGTCAATTTTATCCACTATTTTATGAAAGCACTGTATATATATCGATACCTTATTTTTATTAAGACGTAACTCATATTTTTTCATAATGACAAACTTATGTGCAAATTAACGTTTTATAGTTGAGTGTTAGTTACATATAGTTAGTTATATTAGAATTTGTGCATTATGGATCTATTGAATTAGTTTTCATCATAAACCAAATTTCAATAAACTTGTGGGATATGCCTTGTTAGAAATAAGGTGTCGATATGTATAACTAATATAACAAAATTGTTTATATTGCACTTTCATTTTAAACTTTGTAATAAAAAATTGAACAATGTCCTCAGTAATACATAGGATTTATCAATAGCTCTTTTAAAAACAAACTACATATATTATATGAATAAATTGTTACTATAAAATAAATCATATTTGCTGTAAGTATATAATTAACATTTCCAGATATATGTGTACCTATGGCTATAAATAATAATTTTTAACTGTTTTTTGATTTAGTTAAAATGTGTATATTTTTAAAGACGTTTTTAATTTCGTTAAAGAACACACTGGGCTATTATAACGATTTATTTTTGCCTACTATTGAACCTGCTTCTTTTCTTCCTTTTTTTTTTTGAAAACCAAGAAAAAATGCATTTTTTTTCGTCATCGTGTATTCTGGTATACAGAATAAATGTCCGATAAAGTATGTGGCAATATTCTAGGAGCATACCAGGTAGGTAAAAATAATATATTTAGTTCTTCATACAAGTTCTTTTTTTCTCGTACAGTGCTCTCCACATCATAGGCCTCAAAGGCCGACATATCAAAGACCTCAAAAAGGTACCTTGTAGTTTACTTTTCAGGCAAGAACTCTTATACCTCTATAGATTTTTATACTTTTTAGACATTTCATATGTATCATAAAGTTACAAAACAGTGATATCAAGGGGGTTTCAAATAATCAGGGATATATACATTATAAATAATATTTTAATAAAAAAAATATTTAAAAAAAATGTAAATTGTCCAAATCCGAAAATGATTTTATTCTGAGTTCAATATTTGACGTCTTTCAAAAATGTCAATTTTGTTACGACTGGTAAGTCCACTTTTGGCATCTCTGATACTTATGGAACGTCCCAAAAAAAGTTTTTGGTAGGAAGCACCGTATGAGAAAAAAATATACGAAGTGTGTTATTTTACCCTACACCTAGAATATTGTATCATACTTACCGGATACATAATACCGAATACATAATGATTATAAAGTATCTACATACTCGTATTATCGAACTGTTCTGAAAATTGTTAGTTGAATGAAGTCTCTTGATTGTGTCCTTGGTAGATTCAGCGTACATTCACGCAGGTTGCTAATTAACGTTACTTGGTTGATCTTCACTGGAAAGCAGGTGCTTGCAAGAACAAATCACAACAAAGAGATACCTGTTATGTGAGGAAAAAGTGCAACTGTATTCCTGCCATATTTGTAATACTGAAATGGAAAAATTCTTTAATGTAGTAAATCTTTATGGTAGTGATGTGAAACTGTGGATATTTGTATGAGTTGTAGAATTTTTGTGTAGTTAACAATGAATGTTTAAAATATTTAACGTAATTACATACGTATAAGGCACTGCACATGTAACTACTCGTATGCTTGACAATGAATTCATATAATTTCCTTTTTTGGTTATAAATGGACTATCATATGACTTGTATGTGTATTTATTTCATTATTAATGTATGTACGTACTAAATGGTTTGAGATTTTTAGTGGATGAGTATCTAGGAAAAATTGTCAATTTTTACTGACTTTAAAGACACAGTAGGTATGTAAGGAAAATAAAAACTATAAATATTTAATGTTTTAACGTTTTAACAAACTTCAAGATAAAACAGATCATTATATATAGGTAAAAACTCAGTACCAATTTCAACGTTGGTTTTCTTTATTTATTAAGAATTTACCAAATAAGTTAGTTTTTCTACCCTCTCATGAACTATGAATGTTTTATAAGTCTTTAGAAAGGGAAATGTTAAATTTTATCTTTATACAACGCTCTAATGTACATAGATATACTCATATACTAACTATCAGGATAACTACAAAATAACACCGTACCTATTTCATTGTTATATTTATAGGTTTTAATAAATAGTTCAATGGAAAAAATATGATACTTAATAGTACTAATTATTAAACCATTTCGTTCATGTTAGAACCAATTAGTAGAATGGCTTCCTAGGTTCCCAGACTTCCGTTGGACATTCCTCTATGAAGTATGACAGACTATTTGTGTGACAACACGAAACATGTATCCTGAAATAATGCCACAACATACTGTTTAATTACAGATTAAATTAACCTCTATTTCATATTCTTTTTGATAGGTATATGAATATTAGCTCACCATTCTATAATTATACTCGTAAATCCTTCCTAGGATTTTTTTTATTTGATGAATTTGTAAAAAAAAAGTATTTCCACTTGTTTCATTTGTTAACGCTCTATAGTAGGTCTTGGTCCGGATTTAATAAGTTATTTTTCGAAATTTACGAAACTTGGTATACGCTAGTTTTAAATGGTGCGCTTTATTACTAAAACTTTTTATCTCAACTTTCCATCACAACTTTTCATTTATTCAAAAATATAGTTTTTTGTGTTCTAAATTTCTTACAGTGTTACATATACCGTGTGTGTAAAGCCGACATCGGCCAGTTATGAAAAAGGACAAACAGAAGTGATATGACAGATAAGAAGCAACCGCATATGCATCGAAGGTAGTGTGAGGGAATAAGATTGGGCCCTCTCACCACTGCGAGAAGTGTAGCATTTGTCCTTTTTCACAACCGGCCGATGTTGGCTTTACACAAACTGTATATACGTATGTATATATAAATTGTATAATAACGTTATATGTGTTCTGGTTCTTAATGGACCAAAAAGGTTACATGGATTTTTGTATTGCCGGTCTTCACTATTCCAAGAAAACTATTCAATTAACGTTCTACTTACTGTACGTACTATTGGTACGTCATACATTCCTAGCTACGGGGAATATACATATACTTTTCTCAAGAAACTGGATAACTTTGTGTTAAAACAGAGGTGCGCTTTTGTAAAGAAATGTATTTTTAGAATATCTTTAGAGGGCCTATTGTTTGGCTATTTACGTAAGCATTGCTTTTATGTATGTCTTTAGAACACAATGCCTTTGTTTGATTTGGCGTCAGTTCCTTGTGGTTTTGAGAATAATTATTTCCTACGAAAAACGATATCTCTTAAGTGAAAACTTGATACGTAATCTATTTTTATTGGTTTGGCCCTCAAATGATCTGACAAGTAAATCTCAATATATCTATATGCCCTCCTCTCGATATAGTATCTGTATACCTCACCTCCCTTTTCTCCGTTACTTTTAGGACTACGAAAAAAACATGTGAATTTCTTTTGAAATTTCAGAATATGTTGTCAGAGAGATAACTGAAACAAAATTAAGCAGCAGATTATTTTTTAATGGAATATAATTACCTAATTATTTGTTTGTTTTTCTATTACAACGATGTCATAACCCATGTACGTACTTTCTTCCATGGGTTTTTGAAATACAATTCATCGAATACATCAAATAATTACTGGAGAACAAGATGTAATTTATAGTAAGCTGTGGATAGTTACTTTTGTTGTTAAAAATAAACACAGAAGTTGTTGTCTTGGTTTCTCTGTTGCTCATATTAGTACATTTATTAAGGGCTTATTAATGGGTTCATATATTTGTAAATAAAATATTACCTGAGGTAAAAAACCGATGTTTTCCACGAAAGAACTACACCTCCAATTAGTACCCACTGTGAGGAAAATTCCTCATGTTACGGTAATAAAGAAAACATTTAAATACGAGGTGTGTAAAAAACCCACTCCTAACACTTTTTGTACTAATTACAAAGCAACTTTTTCACCTTCACTTCCCTTGACTCTCACCGCTCCATACGACTTTTCCATTAAGGGCTTATTAATGGGTTCATATATTTGTAAATAAAATATTACCTGAGGTAAAAAAAAAACGATGTTTTCCACGAAACACCGAACTACTATACTTTCTACGCCGAAGGTTCCAGTACCCACTCCAGGATGAGGTAAAATACCTCAAATGGTTACGGTAGATGTGAAAGAAAACATTTAAATACGAGGTGTGGCTATTAAATAACCGCACTGCTGTCCTAACACTTTTTATTCGTTACTAATTACAGTAGCAACTTTTTCACCTTCAATGTACTTCCCTTGGCGATCTCTACACCGCTCCATACGACTTTTCCATTGTTGAAATCAGTACTGGAAATCCGCTTCTGTCAGCTGGTTCAGAACTTCCGTCGCTTCCACTCTTTTGAATCTTGTGCCCTTGTGCCGATTTGACCTTGGGAAATAAAAAAAGTCACACGGGCAAGGTCGGGCGAGTGTGGTGGATGTTCCAACACAGACATGTCGTATTTTGCAAAAAACGCCTTCACAGATAAAGCCAGAATCTGCCGGTGCATTATCTTGGTGAATCTTCCATGATTTGGTTTTTCACAAATCGGGTTTTCGTCTTCTCATACGCTCACGAAAGGCCGTCAGAACATCGATTTAATAATGTTGATTGACCGTCTGACCCTCAGGGACCCAGTGAATGTAAACAATGTTTCGAATGTCAAAAATTGAATTTGGATTTGCTCATCCTGGCTTTTCTTGTCTTGGCGAGTTTGGGCTCTTCCATGGATTGGCGCTTTGTTTCGGGGTCGTAAGTATAAAACCACGATTCATCACAAGTAATCACCGTGTCCAACACCGATTTGACCGGTCAGTAATCACCGTGTCCAACAAGCCTGGATAAGTGTCAATGTTGTTTAGTATGTCAGCGCAAATGTTCATACTTGATTTCTTTTGCTCGGGAGTGAGGAGTATTTGGCACCATTTTTGCGCAAACTTTACGCATGTTGAACGATTCATGCGAAATCTGGCGAACACATTCTTTGTCTATTCCTGTTATTTCAGCAAGCCCTCGGATGCTTAGATGACTATCTTCGCGGATTGACATCAATTTTTTCAATGTTTTCGTCAGTTTTTGACGTTGAGGGCCGTCTGGGGCGCGGATCGTTTTGGTCGTTTCACGTCCCTCTTTAACCTTTTAAACCATTCAAAAACTTGTATGCGGGATAAACATTCACTTCCTTTAACATTGCATAAGTTTCTGTAAAAGTGTTCCCTAGTTTAACAAGAAACTGGAGATTAACCCGTTGCTCCATCTGAACACTTAACATTTTTTCGACGCGTCACTGGTACGTAGACTGATTCGAACGACTGCTACAGCCAAACTGAGCGTTTACTTGACCCTTTTTGGGGGGGATCGCTGCAGATAAAAAAAAGCCAAAAAAAAAGGTCACTACAGCCAACGGCAACCGCATTCCCCCGAGTATTTCGGTTTTTACTTGACCCATTGGCGGGGGGCGGGGGGGGGGCGATTGCTGCAGATTAAACAAAAAAACCCAAAAAAAGGTCACTACAGCCAACAGCAACCGCATTCCCCCGAGTATTTCGGTTTTTACGTGACTCTTTGGGGGGGGGGGAGCGATCGCTGCAGGTTAAACAAAAAAACCCAAAAAAAACGTCACTACAGGCAACGGCAACCGCATTCCCCCGAGTATTTTGGTTTTTACTTAACCCATTGGGGGGTGGGGGCGATCGCCCCCATCGCCCCCCTGGCTACACCCTTGGCTCAGGGTGAGGAAAGTCCCCAGACACAGTTCTGTTCAAACTTATACACGCTCGCAGCGCGCTGGTAGCAGAATCAGGTCGGTTATTTAATAGCCACACCTCGTAGATTGCCACTTTTATGTAGCTGCATGTTTTAACCTCTCATTTTACTGTATTGCCTACTCTGATAAAATAAATATTACGTATTATTAAACGTAAAACTGACACATATTATTCTTAAGTTCTAATAATCATCATTTACAAAAGTATATTAAATACATCCTTCAAAAGTGTATGTGTTTCACTGATATAAAAAATAAAAGAATCACTGATATAAAAGACAGCTGTTTTTGTGTTTATTTTTTTGCAAGTAAGAGTATAACTGTCCACAGCTCATTAATAATTACGTCATATTTCCGAGACAATTATTTTGTACATTCCATGCATTTCAAAAATCTGTGGAGGAAAGTACGATTACATCGTTGTAATAAGAAAAAGAAGCAGAATTCATTAAACAAAAATATAGAGTGTTTCAATTGTGTTTATAATAGCATATTCTGACATTTCAGAAAAAATAAGTTGTTCCTGTATGTTTTTTTCGGAGGCTCCATATATCTTTTTATATGGGACGCGATAATAGCCCGCAAAATTATACAGAATAAACGGAACGCGATTTTTACGTTGCCCGCGGTTATAAGTGTCACGGGTAAAAAGTGTATATTTTCGACGTGTACATTCTCTAGTTGAGATAATTTGATTACCTGTCTGTATCATTTATAATTGTCCATCAAAATGTTTGCTATTTATAAAAAAATGAGATGAAATAGTGGGCAGTGTTTACAATTAGTTTAAATGTTTTGCGTCATTCGCTTTCAATAATTTTTATACTATCGTCTTTGGAAAAGTTATGAACACTTATCTCTTTTTGTTTGTATAAATGTAGACATATACCCATTCTTTTAGATATACGTAGATTTTTAGAAAATATACTGTGATTTTGATTGTGGTCATGCGATTTTAAGTACGTTAATAAATTTGGGGATGATGGATGAATAATCGTGTTTTTTTAATTCGTAGTTTTTCTCCATTACATTCTAATTTTCGTATGGCCAATAATACTTTCGTATTTTAAGTATTTTTAGTTAGGGTAATATTCTGACACACACCATTGCTATCCAAATTATAACAGTTCTGTTAAAATGATTGCAGCGCTATTAAACAACTTTATAAACTATCAAATTATACGTATCTAATTTTTTATATGTATATGTATTGCTAACTTTAAATAATATAATAACTCTTCTGTACTTTTCTACGTTTTTAATAACATTGCTGTGGGAAATGTAATCCAATCAGAACATATTTTACGTCCACATCCACATACTTTTGAATTCATTAAGGGTAGTATTCACCCCTTTTCAGAGGGTTACAACTTTGAAATCGAAATTTGGAAAAGTATTACTTCTTAAAAAAAAACATTTTTTTTTTTGCTTAAAAAAAAGCTTGACAACTTTGCTTTCGGATGGATTTTGTCCCAGAATGGTATGAGCAACGGTATGACCGCTAGAAGGCTCGAAAGGTGAACATTTACCATTTTTACGTTATTTTCTTGGTACGTAAAAAAAATATATTACAACCATGTAATAAGGTTTTTAGGGTCGCTGATTACGAATCTGGTGTCCGATTTAGAAAATTCTTTTTTTATGGGGCCCCATGGGGCCCTATAACAAAAAGTATGATGATATCAACTTTTCTTACCACATACCTACTACTTACATACAAAGTTTCAGAGAAATCTATTTTTTTTGTGGCGAAGTTGGCCTGGAATGTCCCATATGTAAAGCGTATACATATGTACGTATGTATGGCCAAGATGAATTATAAATTTATTTTAATATGGCTGATGGTGTTACTTGTTGTCTACTGTAACGGTGTCGGCTAGGGTTGTTTTTGTTGTATTTTAATACGAATTAAGAAATATATTCAAGTGACGTGTCGTTTTTGAGATAGAGGAATTCAAATATCACATTAATAAGCCTCTACTTTTATTTTACATGCACATCCACGTAGTAGAGTGAAACTACGAGTACAGTAAATAATCATGAAAAAAAAAATACAAACCTTTATTGGCCAAATAGTCCCAAAATGTTCTGAAAGGTTGAGATTTTAAGTTTAAGCGAAAAAAATGTTTCTTTCTGTCTGTATGTGTACTCGAGAACGCTTGAAATATCAACTTTTAATTTGGAATACTGTATTGATTGTATCATGAGCAGATTTGGAATTGATTAGATTTTGAACTTAATAGATAAAAGAGTTGGGGGATAAATGGGGGGTAATACACATTTTCTTGTCTGTAGGTAATTCGCAAACTATACGAGATTCGCACTTTAAATTTGATACGCAAGTACAACATAAAAAAGTCTGCAAGAGTGAGTTTAATTGAATTAAAGAGGGTAACTTTGTAATGTAAAAATAAAAGGTTTTAATATAAATTTTAATATACCCAACGGTCATCGATGTCAATGGTTAATGAGGTCGTTGGGATCATTGGCATCATTGGATCATTGTGGTCATGAGATCATTGGGGTTATGGGATCATCGTGGTCATGGGATCATTGGGGTCATCGCATAATTGAGGTCAATGAGATCATTAGAATCATTGGGATTACTGGTATCTTGGAATCAAAAGGGTCATAGGATCATTTGGGTCTTGAGATCAAAAGGGTCATGAAGTTGTTGGGGTCTATAGAATCGTTGAGGTCATGGTGACCTTGAGCTCATTGGCCTCGTTAATCTAAGGAGTGACCTCATCGACCCTAATGATCCTATGACCCCAATGATCCCATTGAGTCCAATTGGATGAGTTGACTCCAATCATCTACTGCCCCAATGATCCCACTGACTCCAGTGATTTTATGACCCCAATGATCCTATGACTTTAACGACCCCTTTTACGCCATGAATTATTTTACTTTAAAATGAAACTCGCATGAATATATTTATTTCACAAATAAAAATAAATTCATGATTTAGTTTGGCCAATATGCAAATAATTGGGAAATGCATGTTGTAGCCAACTGTCATCCTGTCATCCTAAGTGGGCAGCAAAAAATGTTTTAAACTCTTTTTCTGCATTGTATAATTAAAATTTATATCTATCTAGGTATTAAAAATGTGTTTACCTGTTTTGCTAAATTACCGCTTTCAACCTCTTAAACTAAAAGGTTTACTCCGTTATGTTGTGCATATTTATCAAAGTTAAAATCCGTGTTTTGCATCGTTTGTGAATTATCTTCAGACAAGGAAAACGTGTATTATCCCCAACCCTTAATCGATTAAGCTCAAAATCTTTAAGCTTTATGTTAGATACCAGAGACGTGCAGTTTTGCCGATATTATGGAGCGTCACAATGGGGTGCAGATAACTAAGATAACTAATAACACCGTCTTATTACGGTTTAGAAATGAAAAACGGGTTCTCTCTTCTTTTGTGAGAGCTGACCTCATTTTCTATTTTACTCATTCCTAAATTGTATATTCCTACTGTATCACGGAAATAATTTTCTTGATGATACCCTTGGTCAAACGAGAAGTCGAGTCACTATCTATTAGTAATCTACATTTTCGGCCATTCTGTAAAAAATACTTATATAGATGGGACTTACTTACAACTTTAACGGCAAGTAACAGTTTCCTCATCTAAAATAATATACCGATCGGACAGAACGAAAGCCCGAAAGTGGATAGGTACCATAATAAAGTAGAACATATTTTAGTACTTATTTTAATACTATAAAAATCCATTATTTCAGACAACATCACAATGCTACTATAATAGACCAACAGCTTTTCAGAAGCTGACATTTAAAATTCGGCATGGTAAAACATGGGCGTCTATCACTTTTTCGTATATGATCATTGATCATGTAATTATTCCCAATACCGTTATCATTCCTCCTCCCTTGTAACGCTCCATAAAATCGGCAAAACTTCAATTCTCTAATAATTACACAGCATACAGAAGCATGTCCTAAGTATGTAATAATAAAATACAGTTATACAGTTGTTAGTCAATGGTACCTACTAATATTATAGTTTACTAAGGTATTAAGGTGTACCATGTAAATCACAGAATGCTTTTTTGTTATTGGTGGATATAAACGGTTTTCTAACTATGTTATATACACAGGATGTCCTATTAATAATACGACACAGCAAACTGCAGACATGCAGATATTCCAAATACCGTTTTTTTGTTTTTCCATTTCTTAAAAAGTTAAAAACTCAATGTGTGTGGTTTACAATAGATCATTTTGTTGTAAAATATTTAATTGTAGGCCTTATTTTTCAATTATAAAATATGGCCTACATATCAATCAACAAAAAATATTATATTTTTACTCATTACTCATCAACATTAAAATAATGGGGAATTTAATCTTGTAATTAAGTATAAATAATTGTATTGTAAATTAAGTATAAATGATATACTATGCATGACTATTTTTATCATTTTGTTTCTACCTTAATTTTCTGGAACCTATCAGTGAGGGATGTAAAATTTTTTATGGTTTATTTTTTCCGCCACTTCATTGAAAAATGCTGTTAAATGTTGCAAAATATTTAATAGTAGGCCACTATTGTTAAATATTTTGCAACGTACGAATATACATATGTATAAATAAACTCCAAATTAGGAGACCTTACGATAAAACTGATATGTTTGTGCATATCAGTTTTGCCAAATTATAGTCTCACATGATATGAATACAATACTTTTGGCACATTACAATTTTTTTATCCGTTTACGAATAAAATAGATTGGTCAAGATCATCATGTACATCCCAGAATCATTATTCAAATAAGTACTCTGGACACTGAGCACTATACGCAAATATCTTGAAAATGGCTTTATTGACCTTATCCTCCTTAACCTTTCTTGTTCTCTTTCTTAACCTACTTTTGTGCTCATTAACCTCATTGTCCTCCTGAACTTTCTTGTCATCTTTATCTCCTTTGGTCTTCCAATTATCTTTGTCCTCGTTAACTTCCTTTTTGTCGTCCTTAACATTCTTGTCTTTTTAACCTCCCTTGTGTCCTCCTTAGATTCCTCGTCTTTGTTGTCCTCTTTAACCATACTACCCTCGTTTTTCCACGCGATTCTTGTCCTCATTGACCTTCTTGACTTCCGTCTGTCCTTTCTCTCCTCAACTACTTGTCCTGTTGCACTAAGTCACTCTATTGTGATTCAATACCTTTATCCTTCTTGCACTTCTTGATGTGAACTAGTTTATCTTTATGGTATCTTTGACTGACTTGCTCGTTTTCTTAAACCTCATTAACCTCCTTTACCCTCCCTGACATACTTGTCCCCCTTAACCTCAATTTATTTGTCTTCCGTACTCTCATTAACTACTTATCCTTCTTGTCTTGTTCGTATACCTTTTTGCGAAAAATGATAAGAAAACTTATATTTTTCATAAAAAACATAAATACTCAAGGCAAAGGTACACTTTTTTCATAAAATGTGTTTAGAGTTCCACAGTAAATTCCCTCTGTAATCCACATTCAAATTAATGATAAATTAAAACTCCTCCCCACAAAAAAATCCCAGTCACCAAATTTTATGCAAAAATTGTGATTTTAAAAAAGTTATTTACAAAAATTGGAAAAAAAAATTATAAGTAAATATAAAATAAATATAAAATATGTATGTGTGTACTATTAAACCGTTTTGAAGGTAAAGGTAAGGTAAGAAATGGTAATATTGCTTGATTGAACCATAGATACGCTTCTATCTTTTAAAAGATATTTTAATTCCATAAATTTTAAAATTTATGCTTAACACAAACCACAAAAGATCTAATCTAAATTCGACAGCAACAGTATTTTAAGTGCCGTTACACACTTATCAGATGTCCGCCTCCGCGCTAGCTCGTCCGATTCCATTATCGTAATGGGTACTTACACAGTGACGCGGACATCAGGGAGGAGCCGTCGCGTGGCTCCTGGCTCGGGTCTCCGTTTTAAATCCACAGAGACAGGTGGGTCATACAGTTTGAACCGCAGGGAAGAAGCAGGGATTATTTCGCCTGCTGAGAACAATAGTGGCAAAACTCAAAAACAGCCGTTCTGAGACATTCGCGTTTCAAGTTTTGCCAAAACTTTAAACTCCTATTACGGTTCATTAGGTACTTACACATTTTGGATTTTTTCTTTTTAATGTGTGCTTCATTTGTAACTAGTAGAACAGTTTTCAAATACAAAATGCCGTTTTTTTCATTCTTTTTTTTCAGATCATTTTTAAGGGTTTGGTGTGACTTAAATACACAATAACAGACCAACATAATATGTTTCATTTAAAATAAAAGTAATATAATAAAACAAATTAATATTGAACTTGGCTACGAATACCTTTATAGACTTCTGAAAAAAACAGGTCCTTTATTACCTACTTTAAATAGTCTCACATTGTTTTTTTTTTCATAGGAACTGAAATTACTTTCATGAAATCTTTTTACTTCAAGCAGAATTTTTTTCGCTTCAATCCTAACTTGTCAAAATGTAGGAACCAATGTAATCAAAATCGTGAACACTTAAATATAATAAGCTGTGATAGAGCAGGTCTGCAATGTATGATTGACAATTACAATCTTTGTGAAGAGCAGTATTAACATTTTTGTCTTTAAAGGACGTCTTAATTTTTTTCACAAAAATCCTAACTTTTTCATCTTATTTTTTTTGTCTTTGTTACTGAATCAGTTCTTTTTTCCTAAAAAATTCTAAAAGTAGGTAATCATTGAGTTCTTTAGTGGCTATCCACTTCACAAGATAAAATCTTAGAGCCAATATAACAAAACGGATTGTCTTAAAAGGTGGAGTAAAATGTAAAACCTTCCATATTACCTAGATAATTATTATTCTTTGTGTTACATAAAAACGTGTCAGGACAAACTGAGTTTCGTCTCTATCGCACACATCGTTGAGACCATTTCTCCTCAACTGTCAAGGGGTATCTACCGCTATCAGCAGGAAAGCAGTGAAATCACCTTTCGCCTCTATTGCATATGAAAGAGGACCCATTTTGAGGTCCTTTGGTGGGCTTAACTCAAAATCGCCTTTTTTAAGTTTCGCCACAATTGTTCTCAGCAGGTTATTTATTCGCGACTACAGTCGTGGCGAGAGCGCCGGGAACAAATCCTCCTCCGCGCTAGCAACCGCACAAATGTGAAAACAGTAGGTGCGGGACGGATTCCGCGTGCGGAGGGCGGAGCGCGGACGGTCCGCATAAGTGTGTAACGGCACTAAGGGTATTGAAAATACCAGACACAACTACTATTCCTGTTGTTTTTACGAATTCGTTAATATTAATATAGCTATTCTTTATTAGTAGATAATGATATCTGTAAGTTGTTCAGCTCTTGCTCATTTTCTAAAATATTGAGTTTTCTTTTCTTTTTTAAGTCACTATCAACTGCGATAGTTAAATTTGACCTTGACTAATGAAATAATTGTATTAAATTTTTTACGTTGTTAAGTCCGTTTTGAATGTAATATAAGTAGGATATATTATTTTCCACTTTCTGAAACAGTGTAATTTATTTTCTTTACTGACACTTTCCCTTCATTTCTTTTAAAATGAAGGGAATTTTTTACTGACACCTTCCCTTCCCTGACACTTCCTAGTTTTTTAAAAATTAACCTTTTACTTATTTGCAATGGATTTACTCTATTTACTTTTTATTCGTCATTTTCGACATTACAATGTTTTCAAAACATCAAATAATTATATCTACATTTTGATTTGCTTTTGTGTATTGCTTATTTTAATTTTTAACGTCTTAATTTTAACTTTTACTTAAAGAGTTTTGAAGATCCTACCGTTTGTGAGTTTTTTTTTATAAACTCCAAAGTATGTAGCTTGTAGGTAAAATTTTTATTGATTTGAAAATATTTTGTTAATTAGGTACACATACTAGATACTAATTTTTATTTAGTGGGAAAACTTTAATAGCATACAATTTTTGTAGAAATGATATCCGGCCGGATTGATATGCAAAATATGATGCTGTCTATTATTGATGGTATTTATTATAGTGAAAGCAAACGGTGGCATTGTTTCACTTATTCACTTCACCTTCACGCATTAGGCCTGTTTCACACGGTCAGGGTGTTCGTCCGTCCGAGAGATCGCTCTGGCGGGCGTCACCCGGGTGCTCCCTTCACACGAGTAGATCCGGACCTCTTGATGCTGTAGGTATGTACTTCAGTTTGCTGCTGAATACGATGAACAATGGATGCAGAAAACTTGTGGTCGCTTTGCTAAAACATCGGTGAATAAAAAACCGTAATATGCAAATTTGAGTTCACCCTTTACTAGAAAGCAGATCTTTATCTAAAGCAGATAACTTTATCCCAGATTTCTGGTTTGTGTTGAACTAGACTAATCAGAATTTCGGAGTCTATTTCTTCTGCTTCTTTCTGACATGCTCAAATTCTCGTGGCTACACCGCAGAATATACACCGTCCCTCGACAACAGGCTAAATACTACTAAACTGTAAAAACAACACAATAGCACCGAACATTTAACTTATACCTATATGTTCCGTGACAATAGAGCAATCGAACGATTGAACGCCCGGATCATGTAAACGCATTCATGGTTAATAATTGTGATCCGCTAGTGCGCTTCCAGGACGGACACCCTGACCGTGTGAAACAGGCCTTATATTGGGCTTTATCTAGATCTCATAATCCCTGGATAACGAAGGAAACGTCAGTATTCAGACCAAATTTTGATATTGCAGGTCTAGATACGGAAGTAAATTGGATCTCAGGGTTTTCGGTATTAACTGTGATTATGTTACGTACATTTGGATTACTTATGTGGATTGAGATGTCTACTGAGCATGCATATGTATATATTAACTTAGAAATAACGTTCACCATTCTATTGAGGGTAATTTGTTGCGCTGATATATGTACATGTGCATTGCCCCGTTATAATGTTCTATTTTAACATATGGGTTTTCTTTTTTTATTATTGGGATATCGCAAAAAAAAATAGTAATCGATGCTGAATGTCCATGTACCTAAAAATGTATTTTGACACGCCACGTGTTCGGTGGCATATCGGAGAATTTAATAAAAATGACACGAAACAATGAAAAGGTTATGAAAGGTTGGTTGTCGAAGTATTAAAAAATATTTGAAAAAACTGCACCTAATTGTCCCCATTATCAGGCACTGAAGAATTACCTAATAAACCTTAAGAAAATTAAACCTTACATAGCCCAAAGCTTATAGTGTTAAACCCAACAACTTTTAACCAAACATTATCTAAGTTACAAACCTAACAAAACTAAATCCTACATAGCCTAAAGCCTGGATGAACCACCATTTAACACCACGTCCCAACCTAATAACTTTAAAAATGCGTAAACTCAGACGTCTAACATCAAACCTTCCTACTAAAAAAAAATAATTTAGACTGAAAATGATGGTCAAAAATGCCAAAAAAATGGTCAAATATTGGTTCTATTTCATCACTTTGATTTATAATTCTAGAACCAAAAAATCGAATTTGCCATGTCGATAAACAAAAATAGTTACTCTGAAACAAAAAAATCTTTTGGACTGTTTATGGTCAAAAATATATTATATAAATTATGGTCAAAATATAGTCAAACATTGGCCTTACTCATGACCCTAAGATTTTATTTAAATTATGGACCCTTGGACCCTTATAAAACGGCTAGTTTTCATTCGAAAGCTTTTGAGCTACGAACATTTTGAGATCTTAAAAATATTTTTCCGCAGCACCTATTTTTGGGCAGACCACTGTCCCGGTTGAGATGGAATGTCCCATATATGTATATCAGTTTCCTACGTGTCCTCAATATTTTCGTGTATATTTTCCTTTCACAAATAGATCGTTAATTCTGGAACACCAGTAAAATAGACTTGGGGCGAAAAAATTTTGAAATTTGGATATTTGTAGGTTTAAATCAATGTACGCTAAAACATGTACATATATTATTTTCATTTCTAACGGGAGCTCGATATTGCACATGTATTAGATTATACATTAGTTATTATTGTACATTATCCTGGAGTGGGTACTGGAACCTTCGGCGTAGAAACAAAAACTGGACGTTTTCCACGAAACACCGAACTACTATACTTTTCTCGACGCGCGTTTCGCCAACTAACTTGGCATCTTCAGGAGAAGATTAAAACTGTTTTAATCTTCAGTTTTAATCTTCTCCTGAAGATGCCAACTTAGTTGACGAAACGCGCGTCGGGAAAATTATAGAACTTTGGTGTTTCGTGGAAAACGTTCAATTTTTTTATTGTACATTATATTGCATCATTAGTAAATATAGCGTAGTTGTGCATAAAATAAACTGATCAAATGACGTGCTTTTGTCAAAACTATCACTTTAACGTATCGTTTTTTTGTCATCTACATCCTTTGTTATTTACAACTTTGTGATTATGAAGGGTATAAACATATGGAAATTGCTTTGTTTATAACTTAATATAAGCAGTAAAATTAATTTTAAATACCAAGTATATTATATCGTTGTACTTATAATGAAGTGAGGAGTAAGTTTAGGTATTTAGTTATGTAGGGTGCTGCTTAAAAAATACTTGAGGGTGGTTTCTTAAGGGTTGTAAGACGCAACGCGGATTTTACTCTGTAATCAAATGTATTTTTTCTTGTCATTTGTAGTTTTTTTTGTTCACGTTCATATATTTTCAAGTAACGGATATATCAGCTGTTAGCGCCATTCTGGGACACCCGGTATATGTTTAAAAAAATGCTAGATTATTAGTTTTGAAAGTATGTGGAGTTCTAAGAAACATTTAATAACAATCGGTAAAAACTGGTGCCTAATAAAATAAATAGTTTATATCTAATGTTTCATATATTGATAAAAAATTTGCCAAATAAATGCAATATAATACCACAACTTTGTACGTGGGCTTGCGTAGATGCTCATCCAACCGTGCTTTATTTTGACTTGGAATGAGTCTTCCGGGTTTCTTCAGAACTTTAAAGCAAATGGTTCAATGTTATAATTTTATGACGCTTTTAGGCAGCCATTGCAAACAACAGTAATAGTCGTCTCTTCCCCACATAAATCATCTAGAGAACACTCAGATTTTATCTCGAGAACACTCAGAAGTTAATCCTAGAAGATAGTTAGTTATCTTACAATAGTCATCTATTGTAAGATGACTATTATCATTCTTTTAAGTTTTACTGTTTTTTTTACGTTTTTACATTTTTTTTAACTCTATGTGATGAATGATTAGTGATTCATATAACTTGAATCTACAATAATATAATATCTACGCACATGTAATAAAAAAATATATATGAGTAGTTATTCGCATTATTTTTAGTGACGCGTAATAACGACGAGGGCTTTGGTTTCAGGGGATTGCGAGTGCCGACAGGCAGGTGGAAACAATGAAGTGCAGCTGCTTCCGATTCTTTATTCGTTTATTTTTATTTTTTGCCTCACAACGTTAATGACGCGATTTGAATCTGATGAAGGCAAATTTACTGTTTCGTGAAAATAATAATTGTCTGTTATAAAGCGACTCATGAACTGTAACGAGCTTTTAGGATTTCACATTGAAATAAATGGATTTTCCCGGAACTAGCAGCTGAAATAAGACAAAAAAGTGTTTATTTTTCAGTCTATAGTACAATATATAGGGTTTTACGGGTTTATGTGTTAATATATACCCATGCTATTTCAAATTTAAAGCAAGATTGTAAGGAATAGACAATAGTCCAAAACATAGGGGATTTTTTATCTTTAACTCTAGGTGGAAACTAGAAAAACTGTTGGTATTTTTAAAAGAAAAAAAATATACATAGTTAAACGTACCTACAAAAACGTATAATAAAAATAGAAACGTATCTACAAAAGTAATAATTTTTACCTTCAAAATTATTAATATTTTTAATAGGAGGATAAATAAAATTGTTATTCCATAGTATCTATGTACCGGGTGGGCAAATTTCCATGTTTTTATAGGTATTTCGTAACTGTAAGGGCTATGGAAAAATGAACCAAATATGTGAAAACCAGAACTATTTCGGTTGTAAACGAAAATATTTTTTTGTTCATTGGTGTCGATAACAAGGAATTAATTTTTTTTTATCATAATAATTAAATTTTTCATTTAAATAAAATTTTAATTTTTTTTTTTTCTTAAATAAATAAAAATAAAAATAAAACAACCACAATTAACTTCTAAATGAATAGGTATATTTTCTTTTTTATTTCCAGAATATAAGCTGGCCCTTGTTTCCTTCCATTTCTCCCCAAAATTACTATTTTCAGATATAAATAAATTATTTGGGGGGGGGCCCCCGTCTAAAAATACACCAAATTCAATTCTTCTACAAAATTATTACATTTATTAATTAATATATACACTATACGTTATTTTTGACACTTTTTAGACATGAACGCACTCTTGTAACTTTCTCAATTTTTAAAAATACCTTCAGTCTCCTCATTTTATTTCTTTTTACTCTTTCTATTTTATACACTACCATACCACTTTTCATATTAAATATCTACCCTAAAATTTTATATATATTTTTAAACTCTAATATATATTTTCTTCATCTTTTTAATATAAAACCAACAAATATCAAATATTAATCCCATATATTTTCAAATTAACTCTTTATACATAACTATTAAATATTTAAATCCTCTTTTTAATATACAATATTTCATTAAAATACAAACCACATAAAATTTATAAAATAAAATTCTTTATTAAATCAACATAACAAAAATCACTTTAACACAAACTACAAGACACATTTTGATAATTTTCAAAGTCAAAAAATATTAGATGATTCAGAATAAAAAAAAAATGGTGAACAACTAAATTGTGGATTCGACTTCGAACTTTATATATGGGTCCAATACAAATCTATTCTGAATACTTTTCTTAGTTCCTTATTTTTTAAAATTCCGACAAACAGAGCTAATTTTCTGATTTTTTAATTCTTTTGACAAGCACTCGATTATTCAAGCACTTATTTTAATTATGGATATTTTCTTCTAATAGAACCCTAAAAACTATTTTGAAATCAGTTTTCATCTAAATTGAATGTTAGAACATTTTTCTATATGATGAGTACTTAGTTTCTGGGAAACTTTGCAGAAGAGAAGAAGACTCATTTTGATATTTTGTTCTCATTTTCGATTTTGTTCAGTAGCGACGTATTTTATGAGAGTTACTATTTGTGGGCTTAATTTATTCTTTTCAATTAGGTTGTATTCGTCAGATTAATTAAGTAACATGAGACACTTTCATTTGGCAAAATTTCGCTTTGTTATTAACCTTCATCCTGATTTGTATACCCACTTAAAACGTAAGAATTCACTGATTGTGATGTTCTCCTCCACTTGATGCATGAAGTAATATTGAAATGTTTAGACCCTTCGACTTATTCGATAAAGTTTGAAACAAGTTTTGCGCTGTAAATTGTTTCGTATTTCACTTCTAGGACCGTTTTTACGTTATTTTTAAAATTAAAATTGAATTTAGGTTAAGAATGTAGAAAGATGTGAGGAATTCAATTCTGATAAGGTTCGTTAGGATATTTATATTTGTTTTTTCGAAAATATGAAATTTTTCTGAAATTTACGATTTTATGCTTTAACGAGTTTATTGGGGGCAGAGGAAAATTATTAATTTCATTTTCGAATTGATTTAAATGCAGGAATGTTGTGGACTACAAGCATTTATTGATATATCCTAGTTCAGTATTACCGGTTTACGGGACTCCTTGCGTTATGTTTGACTTAAACTTAACTTAGAAACTCAATTCATAGTCTATTTTTCTTTATTTTTAAATCTGGATTCATGGCACAGAGTATACGTTTTCGTAGAAACAGAGTATTTTTTTCACAAAAAATAATAACAAATGAATGTAAGCATAGTTTTTCAGAGGCCAGTTGGTGACACGGCTTTCTATCTCATCTCGTAGAATTTTTGTCGGACAATAATATTGCAGCACATCCTTTTAAAGAACGTAAAATACTTTTTTAGCAGCAGATTTTTTAAACCTATTTTTTTAACAAATTGTCATTATTTGAATTATGTGTCTGGAATTACTAAAATTAATCTTCCTTATTAATAATAAGATTCACTTCAATCAAAAACCAAAATTTTACGATATATCTAATTATTAGAAAAGGTCGTCAATATATTGACATTTTTCGATGATGTAGCTTTTATTTAAGTTACATGGTCTTATAATTCAACAACAAAATAACAAGTCACAAAATACACTGTTTTCTTATTTTTGTGGAAAAAATTAAAACCCTTACAAGCAGTTCAACAAATTAGCAGTCTAACTTAGATTAGTGGATTATTTAATTTGGACCAGCTGAGACATGATGGTTTTTGAAAAATTTATTTTCAAAATTCCAAATCAAGTAAATATGCCGAACTTGTTGACTGGAACCTTTTTTCATGCAGTAGAGGTTTCCATATTTGATGTAACACGTTCAACAGTTTTTGCTTTTCTCACAATTTCTAGTGTCCAACAAACTTTAGTTTTAGTTCTCTATTAAGACGGTTTTTAGACCATCTTAATAGAGAATATATTTTATTACGCCAAATCTTCTTTAACTTTCTATTATAGATTGAACTGTAACTTACATCAGTTTCAAAGCTTGGGTTAACAGGATAAAATAGCTCAGCCATTATTTCTGTAATTACAAAGCAAAGCTAGTCTTCGATTTAATACTTAACAATCTTAAAATTATCACACGAAGATTTATCAGATTGTAATGTTTAACTATTGGTTAGCTGATTACAATCTAGCTGAAGGTATCGGTGAAAGTAAAGCAAATAACAATGAAATAAAATCGATATGCAAATTTAATCGAATCCTGCACAGGTCACATGTTTTATGTGTAAACATTTATGTGAACATTATTTCCATATCGATTCAACCACTCTGATTCCTTAATGTGCTACACTGTATGTACGTGGGAGTATGTTTGAAAAGAACTTACGCTAAATCAAACAATACGTTCAGTTTTTACTACTCTTTTTCCCCTTTTGCTGTAATATTTATTTTATTTTTCCCTTATCTGTGACTGATTTTTTTGGGTTTCGAATTCGGCAGTATTAACATAGCCCCATATATTGAATGATTGATTATTTGTGTTCATAATAATTGTTTACTTTATAAAACCATAACAAAATGACCCTGGCAAATAAAAACGGAGAGGAAAATTATATATGGGTATAAAAGGAGGGTTCTAAAGTTATTATTAAGCTTATCTGATATAGCTTGTAAAATGTGTTATAGACTAGCATAGAAGTTATAGTCTTAAAATGTCGTATATATGTTCAAGTATATTGTACAATTTAAAATGTTTAATATATTTCACAATTTTATATTATATATACCTACATATATATGTATATATATATTATTATGTAAGATTATATTAATCTGTTTACTCAAACGGTCAAAACGCTCACAATTTTCACGTCACACAAGCATTTTGCATGTTTAGTGCTGTTTTTTCTGTACAAATGTACAGCATAATTGGCAGTTCCAAAATCCTTTAAAAATTTAAAAGCGTCATTTCAAGCAACTCGTATATTGTTAGAATCTATCACCTTCAAATGGTATCCGTTTTTTCTATTTAAAATTTGTAAATTCACATTTATATATTTTTTTATTTTAGAAATCAATTCAGCAGCACATTATTCATACGGTATTGCTAAAATACAGTATTTACCATTTCGACGTAAGGCGATGCGACGCTGACCTTTTGTATTTCATATGGTGTATTTTTGTGAAATGGTAAAATGATGCATCATGGCAGAAATGTGCCATGATGCATCGCACAGTGGGGCAGAAAGCATCTAAGACGGACATAAAAAATTAAATTCTATCTTCTAACGGTCTATTTATTTTATTTTAAAAGATCACTAATTAATAGATGAAAATGCTTATTAAGATAATTATTAGATATTCAAATGCTTAAAAAAGCTTTTCCAGTCTGCGTAAGGTGTCACTGTTTCAAAAACTTATGGTTACAGGTAACGGATCGCAGAATTTTAGCATTTTGATAATTTAGTTTCAGTGCCTGTTAATTACCATGTAAATATATATTAATTATTAAATATACTCAGGTTTTTATCCAACAAAACTAATGTTTTTATCCGTTAATATACATCTAAATAAGCTTAGAAGAAATAAGTGCTTAACAAATTAGCACTGAATTATCATAGAATTTGTAAACAGTGAGGTTTTTATTAATGTTCGAAGGTAGATTGAGTGTAGTGTTTTTATTTTTTTTCTTAATATTTTTATCATATTACATTTTTACAGTGTTGCATAAATGAGACGCAGCTGGGTCGATTTCTAAAAAAAAAAAAATATGTGCATAAGAAAAACAAAAGTTGGGCGAGTTATATAACACCCTTTATATCCCTCATTAGCCGACGTCCCCTGGCTTCCATTTTAGAGGGGAGTAGTTATACAACACCCTATATATCCCGTCACTTCATCAGTTAGGTGCATCTCTTTTTCCTGGGATTACCAAATAAAAATGATCGTAAACGCTTTTGATATCAAATAATATAAATATGTATTCTAAAATTGTCAGTCTGTAATGAACATTTGCTTGATATAGACTCACCACAGTCTCTTTGGGGAAATAAAGATTCTGTTCTTCATAAACGTTTCGTATAATTGACGCAGTAGGATGAGTTTCTAGGAATTTGTTGATACCCTGATAATTTTCATTGGTGAAAACATTGTTTATATTTTGATATTCTTCATGTTTGGAAGGTAGTAAGTGACTAGGGGCCGTGTATAAGTTTAGATCTGGAGTTTCGGGAACATTTTCGTGGGGTTCAAGTGGTAAAGTGGTGGTAGTATATTATGCTTGGATTTTTTTTTCGTTCGATTTTGAGTTCGTCAAATTTTGACTGAAGGTTCAATGGAATAGGTATTTCGGAAGTAGATGAGGAATATGCTTAATCTAACTAAAACAAGAATACAAAATATCCTACATGTCAAGAATTTGTATTGCTATGTTTTGTTAGCAACAAAACATAGCAAATGAGATAAGTAATATAAATATGAGACCATAATTACTGACAAGTTTCGGAAACAAAACTAATAGTTTTCTAAAACACATTAAATCAAACCAAAAAGCATTAGATCAGAACCCCGAACTCATTAACACAACCATCAAATACATTTTCAACATCAAGTAATTGTAAACCAACTGTTAACTTAACGTTTCTACTACTACCCATTAATATTATTAAATAAAGATTCTGTTCTACAAACACGTTTCGTATAACTGGCGTCTCGACATCTAGTGTTGAAATAATAAAAGTGTGATTTTACAAATGTATGTAGAAAACTGAATGTCATTCAACTTGTATTTGAATATTTTCTCTGTATGTAGATTTTAACGTTTAGAAGTTATTTGGGAGAATTTTTCCGAACCTGAAATTTTGTTAACTGAACTTCGTCTTCATGAGCCATAAAATGCCCAACTTTTCTCTATTAACCTTCTACAATAACCAATATCACTAAACAATCCCTTAAATTAAATGGTAAAACTAATACTTACCTCTACATATATTATACTAACTACCCTTTTTCAAATCGACACGTCAACTTTTAAATGTATTTACCTACATTTTGCAAGTAATGTGAAAAATATAGCCATTCAGGGGTGGCTGAAACCACCCTCGACATGATTTTTTCAAATGCAACCCTATGGCTTGTGACCCCTCATTGTAAAGCTGGTGGAAAGAGGAATCCAACGCACTGATCAAATTTTAATTTTTAGTATGTTTGTAGGGTTGCATACAATTAAAACGTAATTTTATAGTTTAATTTATTTTTTAACGCAACAATTTCGTACTCAAAATGTGTGTTGTTTAGTTTTGGAATGTAAATATTACTTTTCATATGTCCCCACAAAAAATTCCAAGCAATTTTTTTGCCACAACTGATATTTGTTATTTTTTGCTAGTGTTTTTACACGGCCGCAGAGAGTAATTTAGTTTGTATGCTGTATTCAGAGTTTGAAACGAAGTGTTATTTCAAATTGGTGAAAATGTCTTATTTAACTGAATCACTAAAATTCGAAATTTTGATGATGATTGGATATGGTGATAGGGCGCGAACTCAATGCGAAGTTGTTCGCTTGTTTCGAGAAACGCATCCTGACTTGCCACCACTAAATCAAGGTACCATTAGTAAAATTGAGGCACAATATCGAGAGATGGGTCATGTCAGGAAAGTACCGAGTAAGAGGCAGGCTGTTGCTGATGACGACACGAAGTTGAATTTGTTGCTTGCTCTAGAAGAAAGTCCAATCACTCCAGCCCGTCAACTGGCCCGTGATAGTAATCTTAATCACAAAACAGTTTTAAAAAATTTTAAATATGAGGAAAAACGCCCATATAAAATGCAAGCTGTTCAAGAGCTACTTGAAGATGATCCAGATCGACGAGTGGAATTTTGCGATTTATTGATGACTTGTATTGATCAAAACCAGTTATCTTTAGAGTGGATAGTTTTCTCTGACGAGGCTACTTTTACATTAAATGGGCACGTAAATCGCCAAAATTGTCGTTACTGGGCTGAAGAGAACCCCCATTGGATGAGGGAACTTCATACTCAGCGCCCACAGGAAACTAATGTGTGGGCCGGAATAATACAAGATAGAATTGTAGGACCATTTTTCTTTGATGACACTCTTAATGGAGCAAGATACTTGCGTTTACTCCAGCACGAACTAATGCCAGTGCTATGTCATTTATTTCCAAACCCCTTAAACCCTAACTTGACCGACGAGAGGTTATGGTTTCAGCAAGATGGGGGGCCCCACCACACTATGCTGCCATTGTTCGTCAGTATCTGGACAGAATTTTTCCCGGTAGGTGGATTGGGAGGCGAGGTAATATTGAGTGGCCAGCAAGATCTCCAGATCTTAAACCACTGGATTTCTTTTTGTGGGGACATCTTAAAAGTAGGGTTTACATTCAGAAACCCAACAACATAGCAGATCTGCAGGAAAGGATAAGAGAGGAAATCGGAAAAATAACACCGCAAATGTTGCATAATGAATGGTGCACATTTTGAACAATTGTTACGTTGAAAATAAATTTAATTTTTAAATTGTTTCAATTGAATGCAACCCTACAAACATACTAAAAATTAAAATTTGATCAGTGCGTTGGACTCCTCTTTCCACCAGCTTTACAATGAGGGGTCACAAGCCATAGGGTTGCATTTGAAAAAATCATGTCGAGGGTGGTTTCAGCCACCCCTGAAGGGCTATATTTTTCATATTACTTGCAAAATGTAGGTAAATACATTTAAAAGTTGACGTGTCTCGGGAATTTTTTTGAAAAATCATTCACTACCCCGCTAGCGAATATATTCCAGTTAAAGTCTCCACCGTGTATATGTATTTGTAGGTATGTACCTATCTATCTACTTATTAATAAGACTAACTTTTACCAAAAAGATATGTAGGTATATAATATTGTAAGTGTGCCTAATGGGTTATTTGTCTAATAAATAAATCACAGTAAATTCCTGAAGCCATAAAAAATAATTCAATTCATAATTACTCTACAAATGTAAATTTTAGTTGTATTTATTAAATCAAATTATGTCATAATTTGTTTTCTTTTAACATTGAATTCGCATTCTAATACAAATCTTGCAGCAAATGATGATCACTGCAGACATTTTTTTAGATTCTTTCTTCCAGATATATACGTACCTACATATGTCTAGAGTCTAGATATTGCAAGTTCATAATCACAAAATATATTATAGTGGCGCATAAATTATGTAAGTGTTGTTGATACAAACTAATAAAAGTTTTGACACAAAAACTCTTGTACAAAATATAATTAACATCAGTGAACTGTGATACATATTTGATTTTAAGTAGTTCATATCTATTTCTGTACAATGTGAACAGTGAAAGCACTCCATACTTTATTGTAGTAGTTATATTTGAAACCTTTGCTGTTATACACACTGCAATACCGAATATTACTTTGTTTCGTATTAAGATAAATATTTCATAAGTACATTGTGTCCGCTTTTACAATGGGACTGCATTAGCAACTTCTAAATAGTAAAATATACGCGGTCGATTATATAAGATAAACGTTTGTATCTTTCATGAGCATTTTCCAGCTCATAAAAGTGTTCCTAGAATGTTCAGTATTTTTGGAAAAAGCCTGAAAAAAAAACTGAAAAAAAAAACATTCAAACAACTTAATAAGTACATAACTCACAAATGGTGGGATCTAGACAAAAATCTTCAAATAAAAATTTCATTCTGTTCTCTACTTAAAGTTTGTCTAGTTATATTTTTCATTTCGACGTTAGGCTGCGACGGTCAACTTTTGTTTTTTATCCTTTTTTTTTTTAATCATTTGTATTCTTTTGTAGAAATCAACTACTTTTCGGAACTTTAAAAATATATATCCCAGCTACCAATTTTTCTTTTGTTTCATTGTTAAATACTAATACTTTCATTTCATTCTCTATATCCTCTTAATCAATTCTTGTAAAAATTTTTACTCTTTTAAAAAAAAATAATATTAAACTTTAAGAAAAACAATACCATTCTTTTTTTTTATTTATTTTATTTCTTGATTTTTATTTTTCGGACTTCTCCAATCAGATTTTTTTTTTTGCCTACAACTAATTCAAATTAATTACGTTAGGTTATAGAAGAATATAAGTTATAAATGATACTCTTCCGAAAAAGTGGACACACTGTGCAGTAAGCTCTCTATTCAAACAAGTACTCGTATTTCTAGGGATAATTCCGCCTATTTCTATGCGTTCACGGGGAAGGGAGCCATGGCGAAACTTCAGTGTCTTCCGGCTTATCTTGATAAAATGATTTGACGCTGAGAAGCTAAGAAATTGAAGCATTTTCAACAATATAAAATGTGCTGTCCGTATTAAATCAACGTCAATTTTTTAAAAATAACAAGCGATGGTGCGGTGTGCGAATATCAGGCCATAAAAACAGTGTAAACGAGGGTAACATTAATATCAGTCACAGAAAGTTTGTTTAATTCTGGTGCGGATTTCCTAATAATCGATGACCTCTGGCTCATAAACTCCTTCATAAATTTCCTTCTCAGTAGAACGAATTTAATGACCGCAGTTTGAGGTGTCCTATATTATTCATTTTAATTTTATACAGCGTTGGCCAAAAGTATTAGCCACCTTATAATAAAATTTGTTGATGTTGAAATAATAATATATTTGAAATTATATTGATAAATATATATGTATCCAAGTATTTTAATGCACACTTCAATTTTTGTTTTCAAGATTATGTAGGCCATCTTATCGTGGAAATATATTGAGCAAAAAACGTTCCCGGACATTCGGACGGTTAGGCCCAGGTACCTACATGTCGCACCCAGCACCCCATTAAGCTTGAGGTGATCGTCTGCAATGGGTAGCAATGACAGGATTCTTATTTAACTTGGACCTTGATATCGTTGATTACTAATTATCGATTTTTCGATCGTGTTTTTCTCGAAACCGGGAGGTCTAAACGAAAATATCGTCGCCGTATTTTCTGAATAACTCGGGTAATTTTGAAGCAAGAAAATCAAGCAGTGCGTAAAGATGGCGAGAAGAATATCATAAATTCGACTAGAAATGTCAGAAGCCTTTCAGTAGAGCCAGAATGGAGATTTAAGCGACATCATAACGGCGACCATTAATCTGTTTTGGACGGTCTGTAAACCGAAATGCAAAATATTCCTGTGAGTGCAGAGGTCAGGAAAAATTGAAAATATTCCCATTTTTCCTCGACTGACTTCAACGATAACCCCCCAACGATCACGGGCAGTTTTTTTTATTTTTACGCGGCTCTCTAATTAGTTTCCTGTGCTCGTATTGCGAAGTAACCCTTTTTCTACCGGTTATCTTTCTGTTTTTGTATGAACAAATTTTCGCGAACTTTTCCCCAAGATTTTCCTTATTCGTAAAAACATTGAATTCGTAAATGCTGATGTTTAAAGTTGCGATTAACTAAATATACGACTATCATCAAATCTTACCACTAAAAGCAGTGGCAATAGACTGAGACTAATTAAAAGTATTATAAAATTCACATTTTAAGAAGTAATTACTTTACTGCCTCTTCAAAGCCACGCCTATTATCTACACAATCCTTTAAACAGGCCGACAATAGTATAATAACAAGTGCAAACTTATTTAAGGGATAGTTTGGGTGATATTATAAAAATATGAGGGTAGCTAATACTTTTGGCCGAGGCTGTATACTTCATAATTTTGCATAAGTAGCTATTTCTTTCGTTTTTTTTTCCATGGTACAGTATCGATGGATTTAAATGTTACGTAGTTAAATTTAAATGTTAATTGTCTTAACGCGACAGAAACTCGTTAATCTGTTAAAGGTAATTATAAGTATCCCACAATTAGGGATACTTAAACTTATTACCTACTTTTTATTGAAAGAAAAACTTATTTAATTACCATTGAATGACGGATTAAATTTAAAAATTCCTTTGGTGTATTTTTGTGTTTTAGATTCATTGATAAATATGTGCAAAAAATGTTATTAATTATTAGTTACTTGTTCACCAGCCTCCAATCGTCAACCATCACGCCTTAATTGCAGGTGACTTCAACAGCCACCATACTGACTGGAAATATAGGGAAAACGATCCGAATGGGCTAAGGATTGTGGAATGGGCTGAGACACAGAACAGGTACCTAGTCTATAGCCATAAAGACATTGCCACTTTCAAATCTGGCAGATGGGGATCGGAGACCAACCCTGACCTATGTTTTGTCTCCACCGATTCAAGGGCTAAGCCAATCCCTGTTAACCGCCGCATTGTTAAACACTTTCCACACAGCCAGCACAGACCAATATTTCTTGAGGTGGGCATACAGATCTCTGTGATCCGTACGTCCCAATTGCCTCGATGGAACCTTTCCAAAGCTGACTGGTCTAACTTTTCTAGAGATCTGGACTCTAACATACGATTTATACACCCTCATCCTCGGAACTACCAAAAATTTGCTAATACTATTATAAAGACCGCTAAAAAACATATTCCTAGAGGCATTAGAAAGCAGTATATACCAGGTTGGAGCGAAGCTAGTGAGAGGCTTTATAAGGACTACGTGGAAAGCGGAAGATCTGAGGTTGCGGACGACCTACTGCACAGCCTGGACGAAGCCAGGAAGACCAAATGGAAGAACGCCACTGAAAAAATGGATTTCAAACGCTCTAGTAGAAAGGCGTGGAGCCTTCTGAAAAAATTAGGAGGTAATTCACATGTCCCACAAACAAAGCCAAGTGTTACACCTGATCAAATTGCCAATAATATAGTGAAAACGTCTAGAGCACTTGCCGATAAAGAACACTCACGTAAAATAAAGAAAGAACTTAACACATTAAAGAAAGATAGCCGTGAACAACAAGATCTGTCAAAACCTTTCACAGTCACAGAAACGACACTGGCCCTACAAAATATAAAAAATGGCAAGGCTCCTGGCTTTGACAATATACACCCGGACTTCCTAACACACTGTGGACTAAAAACAAAAGAATGGCTGACGGCATTCTACTCCCACATCCTCCAGTCAGGAATTTTGCCAAAAGAATTCAAGAGAGCAAAAATCATCGCCATCCTGAAACCAGGAAAACCTGATGACAGATCTGAAGGCTACAGACCCATTGCTCTCTTAAGTGTAGCGTATAAACTATTTGAACGTCTCCTTTACAACCGGTTAAATCCAATCATAATGGAATATTTGCCCATCGATCAGGCTGGCTTTAGATCAAATCGAAACTGTGAAGACCAGGTCCTCGCAGTAACAATGTTCATTGAGCGGGGCTATGAACAACGCCTGAAAACCGGTGTAGTCTTCATCGATTTGACAGCTGCATACGATACTGCCTGGAGAGAGGGTTTAACATATAAGTTCCTAAAAGTCACTGGATGTAAAACGATGACATCTCTTTTGGATAATATGCTGTCAAATAGGGTCTTGCAAATCTCAGTGTGTGGCGCACTCAGCAAATCAAAACTCCTGGGTAATGGTCTCCCTCAGGGATCGGTGCTTGCGCCTCTGCTGTTCAATCTCTACGTATCTGACTTACCAACTACCACATCCAGAAGATTCATGTACGCTGACGATATCGCCCTCGCAAGTCAACATACTAATATGACTGCTTTTGAACAAACTCTCTCGCAAGATTTAGAACTGCTGGCTGAATATTTTAGGAAATGGCGACTAACCCCAAGCGTACTTAAAACAGAAACCTCATGCTTCCACTTAAATAATAGGCTCGCTGCAACAGCTTTACAAGTTTCTTAATGCGTAATACTAGATCGCACCCTCTCTTATAAAAAACACCTGACAAACTTGGCCGCAAAACTGAAATCCCGAAATAACATTCTCTACAAATTAGCGGGAACAACTTGGGGGCTGATGCAGAGATACTTCGTACCACTTCACTAAGCTTGGTCTACTCAACGGCTGAATACTGCTCGTCGGTTTGGCTAAACAGCCCGCACGTGAGAAAAGTAGACGTGGTGCTAAACCAGACGATGCGAATAATTTCTGGTGTTATTAAAACCACTCCACTCTACTGGCTACCAGCTCTTAGTAACATCGAACCACCGGAAATACGACGATGCAATATACTTATGAGGGAGTTTAAAAAGATATCTAGCAACCCAGCTCTTCCGATACATCAGGACCTGATTGAATTTAGAAGACTCAAATCCAGAAACCCCCCTGTGAAGACTGCACGACAACTTCTGAGTCAAAACTATAACGGCGCTGAAACCTGGCAAACGGACTGGAGAAATAGAGCCAACCCCAGATGGCACACTTTACTCGAAACTCCGAACCACCCAGCGGGCTTTTTATCGTCCAAGGAAAACCTGAGTAGCATTAAACAGAATACGGACAGGCCATGGCAGATGCGGATCTTCGCTGTATAGATGGAACATGAGACCTGACCCTGGGTGCGACTGTGGTGCTCAAGAACAAACCATCCACCACATTGTTAACGAGTGTCCACTTAGGGCGTTCACCGGCACTGACGATGACTTCTTGAGGGCAACACCACAGGCTGTGGAATGGTTGCGGAACCTGAGTGTGGAGCTCTGATGGATGAATATACAAAATTTTTAAACATATACAATCCTATCCTATTTCATTTGATCTTTATGTTTATATGTATTCTTTTTTTGCGTGTTTGATGTCAATGTTCAATTTACACTGTTTTGTTTTGTGTATACTTTGTATCTTAATATCGTATATTTATATGCTATTTTATATAGAGTGTGTCATGCCATAAGCTAAATAAAAGTGACTTTTCCTTCAGTATAGGGAATACACATAAAAATTATTTATTTCATAGGTTTGTTTTATTTTAATAAGTACAAAATAGTCATTCCCACTATTAATTTATAAATATGAACAGAAAATCTGTTCATAACTGTATGAATATTATTTTACTAATACGTTTAACCGTAATCAACACGAAGAATAATTTATGTAATTCTTTTAAAATGTAGAATAGATAAATACATACATGATTAAAAATGACCATAACAATGAGATACTCTTAAGCTAAAACACAAATATAAACATATTTAATAGTCTAACTCCCACAGACCAAATTAAATTTTTACAAAATTTACATATCCTAAATATTTGGTGTACACCATACACCATGCAGAAAATAATATTCATAATTTCAACCCCAGGCATCCCAACAGCCAACTTTTCTACTGTCCGAACACCCATAAGGTGTTCGTTTGCATAATAGTTTGATTTTTGCAGTTATGTATAAATGAAACGTCGTTGAATTGGGTGTGTCAGATTGCTTTGGTTACGAAGTATCTCGATAATTGAATTATAGAAAAAATAGAAAATTGGAAAAAGTCAGGGTTGATCTAAATTCGTAAAGCTCTACTTTGATTTATAGTTACTTTATTACTTTGTTTATTTATCTAGTTACTTTGATTTCTCAAAAGATAGCCGTATAAGTTTTAATCCGCATGGTGGGGGAACTCTCGACTGCTTGGCGCGACTGCTTTCGTGCGCTCGAATTGAGAGAGTTCCCCCCACCATGCGGCCTTCTCCTTCGCTCGAGCGCCCGAGCACCCGAAACGCAAAACAGCCCTGTTTTCAATGTCGTTTTTGAGATACTTCCTCAAATTTGACAAACTTGGTCCATTGTATGATTGTAGAGCACCTCTTCACGAACCAAATGCACTTTGAAAAATTACCGTAGGACTGTTATTGACAATTGCCGGGCCATTTTTTGAAAACACCTTTTTTTTACATTTTTTCGAATTGCGCCAAAAGTTATAAATATTTTTTTGATAAAATTTGTATTGTAAGTAGCCGCCGAGAAGAGCTACAATTTACAAAGGACAATCGCGGAAGTCCCTACAACTTTCGAAGGCCGAGTAATTAGATAGTAAAAAAGGGCAATTTTCGAAGGTTTTTATTTTTTTTTGCAAAAAGTTGTGAACCGATTTTAGTTTTTAAAAAACTGGATTTTCTTCGTCTTTTTAGGCGCTATAACGTGCTATTTTTTCCGAAATAATATTTTTTGGTACTTAAAAAAGTGAAAAAACCGGTTTTTCACACGTTTATGAATTTTTTTGGTTATGTTCCTACAAACCGATTTGATCCAAAACTAGTGCATGCAAACTGCACTATTTTTTACCTAATTACCAATTTTTTCTAACGCTTGAGGAATTATTTGAAAAATTGGACCTATTTTGGCTATCTTTCCTAGGCTATAATGCGTACATGGCCGAATGAAGGGCAATTGATAATTTAACTTCTTTGTGGAGTAGATGTAAATATGAGGTGAGAACCAATCGCGATCCAGTCGCTAGCGCAGTGTATGAAAGGCATCCGGTTTGTCGGTAGGGCTGTTTGAGTTAATATTTGAAATACCATTTTATATTTTATTCTGGTCTAGTGCCTGATTAGAAAAGTGCATTACTACGAGCGTATTGTGGAAGCACTACATACATTCATAAAAATAAAAATGGATATTTATCACATTGACGAAAAAGTTTATAGGTATTTTGGTAGTCGGTCTGCATGGGATATTAAACCCATTTTTAAAGAAAAATTTCTCAATAGGCCCTCACCGACGATACCAACGATTAATCGGATCGAAAACAATTTCGAAAAACATGGTTGTGTTTCACCTAGATCCACAGAAAAAAATGCAGTTTCGGTAAATGGCGAGGTCGAACAGAGGGACATGATGCTAACATGAACATGGCGATTACGTCAGATTTCGGCGAATCTCAACAGAGGCGAACTCGGGTCATTATTATTACAAAACGATAGTTTACAGAAAATTAAAACGTACTAAGGGGCTAACTATTACAAAATGGAGCCGTATTTAGGTGTGGTAATGTTAGTGGTCCCGAAACATGGCACTTACAAGAACTTACCCACGAAGCTCATAAAATTTCGACCTAAAATGCGAAGAAATTTGATTCACAAGTTATAAAGTTATAATGACAGGTTGATTTTTAATGACCAGTTATAAAAGTGGGGCATACAGGATTCGTTTTGTTGCCATAGGTCACAAGTCGGTGATAGCAGTATCTATCGACCTGTAACCGACAAAATATTCGAGTGTTATTTGCCAAATTTTTATACCTGCCAAACGGATATTTGGAACAGGTCTGCCCTTGAAGGAAGACTCGTTTTTCTAGGGTATACCTGTTCCAAATTCCTGCTCCCATAATACCTGTTTTGAGACAAGGAAGACTCTAATATTTCGTCAGATTAAAGGTAAAATTAATTAAGTAACACCAAATCAGCTGTAACAAAACAGCGACTGTTTAACAAAAGACGAAAAAAGTTGCAAAAATATGCCCTGCAAAATATCATACGCTAGTTAAAAATACTGTTACTCTTTGTATTAAACAATTTATGTTTATGAGTTTTAATGGGTAAGTCCTTTTAAATTTCATTTTTCGTGACCACTTGACATTACCACACCTAAATACCATCGTGTAATAGTACGCTTCCTAGTACGTTTATTCGAATATTCACTACGGTATTCTGATGTATTTTCTGTGTATCGCTTTGCAATAATAGTGACCTGAGCCCACCTCTGACCTGAGCTACGATTCGCCGAAATTTTGTACGCCGAAGTCGACACATTGGACCGTTCGTTCTGCCTTATTTCGCTGTTGTCATATCAATATAATATTCCTATTAGATATTTTAAAATTGTTTCACAGCTGTTTAAAGTAATATTAACTGTTTAAAATTATTTCACAGTAGTTGGTTTGAAAAAAGATAACAGTAAACTTTAGTATACAATACGCAACGCAGCCTGAAAATTAAATTGACTTATATTAATTTATCGTACATCAATGTATTTCGTAAATATGGGGTTTTTATAAAGACTTATTATGCAGAGTTAAGTTACATTAGTTCTGGCAACGTTGCTCTTTAGATTTCCGCTAAAACCCCCTCTTAGCTTTATGTACAACCAAGCCCCCCTGGCCCAAGTACATTCGCCTAACTATGACATAAAAATGTTTCATTTAATATGTATTTAATATCCACCTATGTACGCATTAGGGTGCCGCTTACTGTATAGGGTGTCATGTGAAATGTCAAAGTTAGTGACCGTTGCAAACAACGCTTGCATTTGACGTAGGTATATCAAATTTGACATCACAGTCTACAACTTTACACTGAATTTAGGTCAACTCCGATTTTATTCTAATTTTTCTATGAAACAATTACGGAGATATTGCGTGGTAAAAAATATCTGCCCCCCGGGGTATGAAAAACAAAATCTGCTATCTGCCCTGCGTTGATAAGAAAATAAAAGTTGAAATGATGAAAAAAAAACTTTTATTTGATTTTTTCTTGTCTTACCTAGTGATTATAACGTTATTCGTAAAAAATTTACAATAACATATTTCGGACTGTCAACATTTTTCCAAAATTAATGAAAATGCCTCTAATTTAACTGACCTCTCAAATCTTACGGTTTAAAATTACTAATGCAATCTCGTCGAAAAAGTGGACACCTTGTATGTACAAAGGAAAAATAGCATATGTAGGTATATAAAAACAGATCAGTGCACATCATTCAGAACTAAAGAAGCTTTGATTGGTTTCTGTAAACTTTCAACCGGTGTGTAAGTCCATGTGTTTGTATTACCTACCTGACGAGAATCGTTCATTCAACTCTACAAAATTGTTCCATTCCTATTAAAATCGTGGTCAAGGTCAACCGTAGTCTAACAAGCTAGACGCCCGCAGGTTGACTCGAAAGCTCGATTCTTTTGTTGTTTAACATTTTGGGATGAGGTAGGTACCCAACCACACACACCATTAGAGATGTTTTCTATCTAGACGGCAATATATTACAAACAAAAGCGTCAATGAAATACTTCATTAATTATATAAACTACGATACCTGTATAAGCTGAAAATAGTTAACTGATTGCGTAAACCCAATGCATTGCGTGGGAAATTCTGTATTAGTTTACATTTAAAAGTATATTTTTTAGTGGGAACTGAAACTAACTGCTTTATATGTCTTTTCTTTTCCAGGTGTTCATGAGCTAAGACTAAAAATGATTCATAACCCCCTTCTCGGCCCAAGTCATAGAGAAAGAAATATGGAAATCACGTATTCATTACTAGGAAATTGAATTCCAGCTCAAGTAGTTAGTTTATTTTCGACTCGGATACATATTAGTTCTCCGCCGCGTTCTTCTCGGTCGTCTCGTAGTCTAGTTAAAAAAAAACACGTGTAAATTCGATTGACAAAATATTATTAATAAGTATTGTGTGCCAAAATCTTGGAATCGTTCAGTATTAATGCATGTGTGTGATTTCGGGGTTGTCGTTTTAAAAATTAAAATGAAAATTAAAACGTAGTGTAATAAGTGAGTTTCTTCAATTAAGATGCCATCTAAAAGACAATATGATTTGGTGCAAAATGACGACTACGATACCAGAATTCCTCTCCACCCCGAAGAAGCCTTTCATCATGGAATTATGTTTCAGGCCAAGGTGAGTGTTATTATAAGAGCTCTTCCCACTCTATTAAATCTGACCGTGCCATATTCAGACCGGTATCCGTATAATATCCTGCTGATATCTGAAAACCTTGAATGGGTAGCACAAGAATTATTAACATAAATGCTAAAGGTCAGCGATTACGTAAAGAATGTACGTTTATTCGCTGAACATCAACAATCATAAAGTCAGTAAACTAAGAACGAGTTTTGTACTGTATGTTTACCGACATACCTACATCAATTATTACTATCGAACTACAGTTATATTCCATATGTAACAGATAATGTATACAATAGGATATATGTTTACTGTAAGAGTTTTTTTAATAGTGCTAATGCAAATTCTTTTGAACTTTAGTCACGTTGCGCCAGGGCCGTATTTAGTATCTTCATCTTTTTCTGGTGACATTTTTTACGTGGATTTTTTAAATATACATACATACATACATAATTTACTGACCATAACTAAATTCAATTGTTACTACACTTTATTAACCATTTAACGCTCAAGTGCACTATCAACAGACATGAACCTAGAGGCTCATATTACTGATAGAAAAAATAAAGAAAAATAACTAAAACCATGTATTCCTATGTTTTCGAGATCGCTCTTTCGATTGGAATCGTTAAAGTTTGCAAAAATAATGAAGTAACCTTCAATTTTTAACAAAAACCATTAAAAAACGCGATTTTTTCAAGATTCTTTTTTTTAGTCGCAATTTCAGCTATGTTATCGTCCTTTATACTACTCAAAAACAAATACAAACGTGCACTCGAGACGTGCACTTGAAGGAAACGCAATGAGAACAATTTAATTTTCTCATTTTTGATGTTAAAATAACTAGATATGGCAAAATTTAAAGGGTGGTATTTCTCTTTTTTTTACCAGTTGCGGGATCATTGACCCAAAAGAAGAATTTAGAAAAATTATTAGTACTCTCCGGGTTTTTGGGGCCGCTAATCACAACCCTGATGTCAGAATTTCAAAATTGAAGATGGCGGATTCAATATGGCCACCATCCCGAATCAAATTACAAATTTTTCGATTATTTTGGCTCAAACTTTGTAAACTAGGGGTTTTCGAGATCGCTAATCACGATCCCGATGTCAGAATTTCAAAATTCAGGATTTCGAAATTTGCTTCAAAATGGTCGCCATGTCATATCTACCATCCTGAATTTCTTACAGTAACTGAAACTCTTACAGTAAACACATGTCCTATTGTATAGCTGATATTGCGATTTAAAAAAATCTTGAAAAAATCGCGTTTTTTAATAGTTTTTGTTAAAAATTGAAGGTTACATCATTTTTTTTGCAAATTTTAACCATTCGAAAGAGCGACCTCGAAAACATAGGAATACATGGTTTTAGTTATTTTTTCTTTGTTTTTTTTTTTCTATCAGTAATATGAGCCTCTAAGTTCATGTCTCTTGACAGTGCACTTGGGCGTTAAAGGGTTAAACTGGATTAACATTACTCCAACAGAAATTTATAATAGTAGGTGCATGGTAATACGTCCTTTTCAGAACTCACGGGAAAGAAGTCATTGTTATAGACGTTTCGTCTTATTGTGCGCAAACTTACGCTCAAATAAAATAATTTTCAGAATATACCTAAACTTAAAAATGAGAGTCAAATAAATGTTATGTATGTAGCTATAAATAACTTAAATGTATTAAAATAATCACTAATCACTAAGTGTCGATATGATTATAAGTACAATATCCACCACAAAAATTGCACCATATGAGATTTTTTATTTTACGTGTTTTCCAAAAACTATCTACATATATCTGTAACCCCGCCAGCGATGTCATTGAATTTTTTTTATTGCCACAATACACTATTATTTTTTAAAACATGCATATTTTAAAAATTGTGTTCTTTTAGTTCATGTTAAGATATTGTAACATTTTGTTCACTTCGGGTTCGTAAGGTGTGAAAAACTCAAACTCGCACTTCCAACTAACACTATTTATTTACATAAATACAAATACGGATTAAACACTATATTACTAACACTAATTTATTTCTGTACAATTTATATTCGACTATTTTACGAAGATCGCGACGCGCGATTATTCAAAGAAAGACTGTCGTTCCCGCCATTACTGAGGCTTCTTATATTTGTCGTGGATAATCGCGAGAACATGCTAGATGAACTCCGGTTTATTATCGAAGGTCCGCGATGCCTCGAGGCGCCCTTGTTTACGTCGGCATAGGCCATCGGTTGCTTCGATCAGCTGGTATCGAAGCAGCGGCGGATTCGCCACGCGCTCGCCATAATATGAAATACGAAGTTTTCAAGTATTAAATACAGGGTTTTTAATTCAAGCTTTTATGTTGTTGTCGTTTACTTTCTTTAATTTGAAAAATATCACATGGTAATTTTATTTACGATATTCAATTGAGTTCATGAAGTACGGAAAATTTCATTTCATCAGAAGTTCATTGGAAAGGAAAATCTGTGGATAATCAAATCAATTTCTAAACCGAATTTTTGTTATAAAAACAAATATTTAACTGCCATTTAATGAAAAGATTAAAAATAACAATAACCCGCCAGTTATAATGTCAAACCTGTTCTGTGAAATAGCAAACAGGGCTTCATATTGTATAAAGTATATTTTAAAAGTATACTGTGAAAATATATGTAGATCATTAATACAACTGAATTGTAAAAACGTACAAAAAAAAACACCGACATTTAAAAAAAAGGAAAAAGAGAAACGAAAAAATAACGAAATTTTTGAATAACTTCAAATGCCACAACAAACTATTTTTCTGTAAAACATTTTCTGTGCTAAGAATCGTGATCGAAAATTTCAAATGACATATCAGCAGGGTTGCTAATTTGATAGGACTTTCTTGGTTAAAATTGATGCAGGGGGCAATAATGGCAAGGCAATTTTAGAAATAAACTGTTGATAATAAGAAAAATCTCATATTCTGGTACAGACTTTCTGTGGACACTGGTATTATATTGACATATTTTTCGTATTTCCTTTTCGAATGCATATTCGACCTGTATAAAAATTCTTAATAAAATGAGAGACAAAGTTGTGATTAAAATAATATGCTTAACTGTTATATCAAATTTCACTGAAATAGAACAAACCATAACTGTCATAATTTTCAGTAAATGACATACATCAATTACAGTTTTGGCAGCAGTGACCTAGATTTTGATACTATAAACGTAAAATGTATATTTTTATATTCGCGTATGTCAAAACGTATTTTTATAGATACTAGGTTTTTAAAATCTAGAGTTTTTCTCAATGAGGTTAATAAAAAAGATTAAAGAAAAATGTAATAATAATTTTTGGTTTACTATTAATCTAGTGAATGTTAAAGTTTCTATATATTGTGCGTGTTTGGCACGTGTTTCCAGATGAATGGAGGGCAAACGATAACAACATATTATGGGCAATGGTAGCTAACCTCGGGCAAACGAACTGTTTGTTTCAATAGTGTTTGATATTATATACGAATTTTCCTAATTTTCAAATACAACCGTATTTGACGATGGAAAAAAAATATACATTGGGCACATATGGACTCTTGAGCAAATAAAAAATAAATGAATATAGGAATATTTGAAGTTGTAGATGACAGCTTCACAGATTTCGCAAATTGCCTGGCAATACGTGCTCATCGTTGTCCCTGAATAGAATATAGACTTTCTTTTATACTACATTATTTTTACATTTTTGGAATCGCCAGGAAGTTCTACAAAAGAACTGTATAATGTGTGGAACTTGTTGTAGCCGCAGTTGAGATTTTCTAGCACTCTCTAAATTGAATCAAAATGGCTGTGAATAAACTCAAACTGTCGGATACAAAAAAAAAAATAAAAACATATGTACATTAATTAATATTAGTCACAATAGATGTTACATTCAGATTCAAAAAATTGGGGTCTAATAATTTATTTAATATCCTCTCTATCACATGATCTCGAAGTGACACATTAATTTAGTGGTGATGTAAGAATGTTCGAGTGTAAAAGTACAAGTAGAAAATTACAAATGTTCACAACAAGGGAGTTATATAATGTAGCTTTGTAAATATGACTTTTTGTTCACACACAGTGGTATTAGTGAATAATGTAATGTAATTTTGAAATATCCCATTAAAAATACACGATTTATGAAACCAAAAAGGCTTGTTGAATTATTTTATCGTTCTTTTCGTTTTATTCTAGAACCGATATGATGTAAGGGATTATTTTCGATAAAAACAGAATTTATTTTGTCATTCCATACTGAGAAATCAATTTACCCACATCAAAGAGATGACTTAATAAATTTATTTATTTGACAGTGATCTGAATGTGTAGCCATTTCTCTAGTAGTATTTACATAATGTCTGTGTATGTTACGTAACATCTGATATATAGATTTGGAATCAATTTAATTTACTGAAATCAATAATTGTGACATCTCTAATTGCATATTTATTTTTGTTCGTAAAAAGGACCTACTATCGTAGGATAGGATATAACTCATCCAACCTAAATATTTTTTATGGATACCTATCGTTTCTGTAGGGCAGTGTAGGTCTAGATAGTCTTCTTTACTGACTGTTATGATATTTATAATTGTTATTTTTACGGTGTTAACAATTATATTTGGTTTTTTGTCTTAGTTACGTTTTTTTATCTTGTTTCCTGCAAGGGTAAATATAATATAAGGATTTTTTAGGTTAAGCACACTATGACAGAAACACAGCTGTGTGAAATAATAAACTTAACTTTCAATGTATTGGCAGTTCCTATTTTTCATTGGCAGTAATGGGAGTAAAACATCTATTGTGTGAATCAAAATGTGTGTTAAATGTCTGGGTTAGACGTAATTATTAACTAATTTGTTTGGTATTATCCCTGTTAAAATAATTTTAATAGCGTTTGTGTTATAGACACAAACGCAAGATGTACACTTGAATAACTTTGAGGGGAATCTTACCTTAATCAAACCTTAATCAAACGATGTGTGGGTATATGAATTTCGAATCATTTATAAAATTGGTAGCACACTATAAAAAAAATTGTAAAACTACAAAAAGTTTGATAAAAATAAAATACATTGTGTACTTGTGTGTATATTTGTTTAGGTTCTTAAAAAGAAATGTGATATAAATGACGTATTACATGCGATATAAATTCTGAATTAGAAGTCTGGGAACATTTATGTATGTCTATCTGTCAAATAAATAAAACATCAATAGCACGATGTCACATTTTATTTGCCAACTTCGCTTGTAATAGAATTTTGTAAATTCCACAGTTTGCAAGCAGTCCTTTATAAAATCCAGTTTTATTGCGATTTGTGCGATAATTTATATTTATCCGAATATAGACTGGATTAAATGATTAGCTCTAGTCTAAGCGGTCCTTTGAGAAGTATATCTCTTTATATAAGTTAAAGAGCATTATTATACATCATAATATGTAAGTTGAATAAAATTCTGAAAATATACACTATCGAGGTTTGTGAAAAATCCTTTTCGTTTATAAATATTATCGAATGATTATATCACCATACCCATTTCTTTTGGGGTCGCTGAATCCAAATCCGGAACTACACAGTTCGTCCCGAACCTCAAAAAAAGGCATAAGAATAACAAAAAAGGTCCTCTATTTTTCATGTTGGGAAATGACCCCAACTATCATATCGAGTTAAGTAGTTAAGTCTCATCAGGGCCGTAACCTATAAAAGTAGGTACTTCAAAACTATCAAAATAGCCGTAGTCAATAAATCACTAATTATCTATATATGTAGACAATTTGCTAGTTATACATTACTAGTGATATTGGATTTGAATTTTGATGGCAAATCAACATTTTGAGATTTTTACATAGATATTTTTTAGGGCTAGGGACAAACAATGACCCGATAATTATAAACATACAACGAATTTGGATTTGACGACTCTGAAGACATACATATGCATAGATATGCTATTCAAGTTTTTCAATTTGAAAAGGGTCGTTTTCGCGATTTCTAACCAATTTTAAGATTACGGAAGAGCGGTGACGTTGTGAAGTTAACGGGCACCGGATTCGGATTCAGCGACGCCGAAAACATACATATGTGGTGAAGTCTAGTAAACAGCAGTTTTTACTACATCTAGCTATAGTACTATATCTAGCTATATTTTAACTGAATTTGTCACAAATGTCTATATTTTATTGTTATATTTGGAATGAGAAAACAGCATGAAAAAACAGAAAAATAAAGGTCTTTGAGATTATAGCCAATTAATGCCTACAAATTATGGGCACGGGTGGTCGAGTGAGTTAAAGCGCCGTCTTTCCAGTCGCGATACCTCTGTGCGCTTTGTTCAAGTCCCGGCCGGGGTAGCGATTTTTAATTGTCTCGCTTTCTCCGTCAGGGCTTGATATGCAACCACTAATACACTAGTGTATAGGTGTGGATGCATAGATGCCAATCCAACCGCACATGCCCTAGATTTGGTAATGTTCTGAGTTTTCTGGGTTTCCTCAGAACTGTAAAGCAAATGCGTTACCGAAATAATCTTAAGTCGCTCCCAGTGCGCCATGGCAAATACTAATAATAGCCACTCCTTCCCGCACAGGTCCCTGAGAGGACCTAAGGGGTTACTTTTCGGAGTAATTATAGGGTGAGTATTATTATTATTATTATTATTATTATTATTCGTAAAATGTGTCTATAGTTACTAAACGTAAAGAGTATCTATATATTTTAGTCAAGTTGCGTTAACCGAATTTCTAATTTAAAAGTCTAGGAAACTAAAACATGCATTTATAATTTTTGAGAAACAACCCAAGTTCATGCAAAAAGAATGAAAACTTGCAGCTCTTACCTACCATTTACTATGTATTTATGTACTGTATGTTTATGTACAAAAAATATTTAAAAAATGTACATATTGTTTCCATGATATTGGAATCATTAATTTGTCTTTTTGTAAAACGTAATAAATATATGTAATCGATTCTATGTCTGAGTAACTACAAATACATTTTGATACCAGTCACGTGTCCAGTACTTAGTATGGTAGGAAAATTATTTGTATTTTATTATAAAAGTTATTTGAGTTGATAAAACAATTGACCTCTTAAACAAATGTATTGGAAAAATGTATTTAGAATTGAATTTTTAGGTCTGTTTACAATTATTTGTCTTCTTTAAATCTGAATACACCACTGAAATCAGTATCCACTAACATTTGTGTACACATTTATTATAAAAATATTGAATTAAAACAAATCGGTAAACCTTCTCTAAGATTTAAAAGTACTTATTTTCATATCACAGTCAATTAATACTCAATAAAAAAATCCTGAATGGGCCATACTTACCAAAAAATAATATACTTACAACTGAAAATATGGTGCAGTATATGATTTATTATGATAAAATTTAATTCCAAACCAATCTAAACCAACATTTCAAATTTTTAAGCATCGAATTTTCCGAAGTATCAGATTATTAATTTTAACTATTTTTCAGTTTCAAGTATCGACTACTTGATTTTTCAGAGGTAAATTATTAATAAATTAGAATTATGGCATTTTACTAAAACTTTGAAACTTCAATGTAAGACTGAATTTGGTACACACTCATTTTAGTGGAAGATTAATTCAATGGTGTATTCAGATTTTTTTTATAAATCTCTAATATGATTTCTTGAATTCAAAATTGCAGTTAAAATAACAGTAGGCCTTGGTTTGTGTAAATAAGTTCTGTCATTCTGTCCTGGGGTACAATTTTTCATACTTTACATTTAAAAAATCTGGCGAAAATCAAGCAATAAATAAATCGTTTAGAAGGATGTCCAGATTTTAAATGGGTCGCACTATATGTACTATATAACATGTATGTACTATATAACATAGACAATCTAGAATATTGTTGCAGTGTTGCCAGATTACACGAGTAATCGTGTAATTACACGATTTCGGTTCTTTTTACACGAATACACGAATAAAGGGACAACTCTCACGATTTTTTGGCGTTTGGTAATAAAATTCGCCACTTTTAATAAAAATGTAAAACTTTAAAAGCATTCAAATAATTTATTTAAATTAAATCACTATGGGTGTCCCCAAAAAAAGGGATAATCCTTGGGGGTTTTATAGCAAATTTAACGTTGAACAAAAAAGTTCCTATCAACATGGGTCCGCAAATGAAGTCTTACTAATGAAAACCTCAAAAAAACACAAAAAAACGTGTTTTTTTACTTTCATTCAAGAAATGCTATGAAATGGTTCATTGAATCAAAAAATGTCTCGAAGTCAACCTTTTAGTACATCAAATTTGGAGTAGAATGCCGGCAACCGCTTCTTTAGAAGAAAGACATTTACCGTTGATTTTGAAAATGAGGTCAAACGGTCGAAAAAATTCGAGATAAAAAGAATAACCTTATTTATGGCAAAAACCAGGTTTTGAGTGAGAAAACATGGATATTACAAAAAATTTACTTTTTCAAAAAATCATATCTCGGCAATGAATTACGGAAACAAGCGGTTGGCAGCAATCTACTCCAAATTTGATGTACTAAAAGGTTGACTTCGAGACATTTTTTTGAATCAATGAGCCATTTCATAGTAACTCTTGAATGAAAGTAAAAAAACACGTTTTTTGTTAGTTTTCATTAGTAAGACTTCATTTGTTGACCCATGTTTATAGGAACTTTTTTGTACAACGTTAAATTTCCTATAAAGCCCCCAAGGATTATCCTATTTTTGGGATACCCTGTATATAAAGTCCGTCCCTGCTCCTGTTTATAAATATTTCGATTATGAGGTATAATATGTACATCGTCACGTGTTTATTATAATTTTATTTGTTGTTTTACAAAAATACCTTTGTGAATTATGTTACTAAATATTTTTATAAAAATAAAATGTATTAGTGTTTGTTTTAATATTGCAATAAAAGTTTTTTTTAAATAAATAATACGGTATTTTATACTTATTTTTATGTATTTCCAAAATAATATTTAACATTTTTACGACTACACGATTTAACACGGTTTTCGGTAGCCGAGTTACACTATTTTCTCTGCACTTCATCTGGCAACACTGTATTGTCGACATTTCGGATATTTGCAATTATTGACCATACACATATGAAACCTATTTATAAGCGCAATAAACGTATACTTTGGATGCCTACATGGGTTATACACGTGCCGGTTTTATCAAGTTAATCATTCACTGATTGAACGAAAATGTCAGAACCAGAACTGTAAGCCGTGGGGTTTTCTACTTGACGTGCTTTTAAGTATAAAGCTGGAATACACGCAAGAAACGAGTTGTTCAGCCAACTGTATGAAAACTCCTCTCGTTTAAAGGTTTTGGCCTAAAACGTCTGGCTGCAGATGAAAACAAACTGAAAACGAACGCTCACCCATGTTACGAAGCCATCTTACAATTTGTTACGCTTCCGTTAAAACACTGTGTGGCTAAAAACGTTCGTGCAAGTCAAGCAAATGTTAGCACAATTTAATTGTTAAAGGTTGATTATATCGCGGGTTAAATTCAGATCCAAGGTCCATGTATAGGGGAAAGAATCTTCAGAAAGAATAAATTCTGCTTCATACAGCGTGGCCCATTGAGAACCAAAATACCCCCATAATTTTTAACACGGCCGAATAATTTTGTCATCACATCAAAATCTGTGTCACAAAAAAACATAGCCATAAAGCAGGATAGCACATTTAATATCTAAGAAATATTGTAATATTGTTTATGGGGTTGAACATTGAGAATAAGCTTGTGTGTTGAGAAGTAATGAAAATGTAGAACGATACCTTACAGGCGACGATATCACTACAGGCTGTCCACTGTTTTGATGACATTGCATTGCTAATTTATAAACCGTAATAGATACATAATTATATATGAGGTTATAACTTTAAGTCTTTTTTTAAGTTTTTCTAAACTGACAAACATTTTTTATATCTGAAATCTGAAGGCATCACATTCATGATATAAATTGTTAAGCTATGCAACTTTCCCTTCGCCATTTAATTTAATCAACGTCGAATTTATTGTCGTTTATATGTTACAATCCCACCGAAAATGGACACCCTATATAATCGTAGAGATGTAAGTAATAATTATTATCACCATTATCATTTTTCGAAACCTAGGAAAATCACTTTTACAGGAATGACTTTGTCCTTTTTAAAATTAAGTACAGAAAAAACCCGTTTGTAAATATTATATTTTAACGAAAATTGGAAAAAACTACACTATAAGGATTCTGAAGGCAGTGATGTCGTTGTTTTTCTGTTTAAAAAAATCCTAAAGCTTCTTCTCGATTTTTGATCCTTCTAAAAAAAATAGAGTAGCTAAGCCTTGGATTGGTGTTATCAAATGTGTCACCCTGTTCAAAAATACAGTTTTTTGTGCTCTGCCAATTGATGAACGATTTTGTGCCAAAATCGTTCAAACTGGATTTTAAACAAAACAATACAGGGGTGTTCGGGTTTGTAATGGACCACACTTTGTATTTTAAATGAGGTCACCCATACGCGTCTGTGTCAATCAGTTTTTTCCGAATTTGACGTGGATTTTTTTGGATGGCACTAGATGGCACAGATGTTGCAGAAACGGTATCCGAAAATATATTATTCACACTGTATTATACCTACACGCATGGTTCACGGTGAGTGGCCTATTAACTGTTTTGGGAGAACTACAAATCATATTGGGTTGAACATCTTGTAAAAAATAATTTCAATATTTTACAGGGCATGTTATATTTTATATTTTTACCTTATATATTTTTACCATATTTGGTTTTTAATTTAATGTCACTTTAATAATCATCGTCTAACTCTAATATGGAGGGTTTTAGAGATTCAAATTAAAACAAACCTCTAGAAATAAATAAATAAATAAATTAATTAATAAATAAAAATTAATATTGCTCTGGTAAAATTATATGGTTATTTTGCCAAGTGATCATACATGGTTCCCCTTTACTAATCTATATACACAAAAACTGGACGTTTTCCACGAAACACCAAGCTACTACACTTTTCTCGACGCGCGTTTCACCAATCAAGTTGGCATCTTCAGGAGAAGATTAAAACACCAAAACGCGTGTCGAGAAAAGTGTAGTAGTTCGGTGTTTCGTGGAAAACGTCCAATTCTTTGTTTCTACGGTAGCAAAATGTTACAATTGAAGTGTTCTACAGGCATGGGTAGTACATAAGGTTTATTTATAAATGCTCGTAGAATGTTGGTTTTCGTTTTCTTTTTCTTCGACTACGTGTTGTAAGGTAAGTGTTGTTTAAAATCAGTATTAAATGTTTGTGTTGTTTCCTATGGATTGCGTTATGTGCACAGCTTGTACTGGTATAGTTGAATATTGAAATCTTTAGAGAGTTACAAGCATATTTACTCAATGAAAATATTTAGGGTATGTGAAAGCCACACAGTGCATTTGGGGTAAAACGATCCTCTATGTGTGCGCCAAAATGATCCCGGGATCATTTTACCCCACCTTTAAAGAATCGTTGTACACATTTGTTGAAAGCATTTAATCAGTTAAATGAAGTATCCTTTTTTCAGAATGCCCCGTAAATATATACGCAAAACGCAAAGACAAAGCTGGGCTTCTCAAGAAGACCCTGTGTTGTTAATTTTGGATGGGCACCTTATCCCATACCAAAAACTTAGATGTCATACTAAAAGCAAGGGAAAATTTTGTTACTTTGTTATGTCTACCACCTCACATCACTCATAAGCTCCAGCCGCTGGATGTTGGAGTTATGTTCCTCTTTAATGCATACATGGACCAGGCGCTGGAAACATGGATGAATAATCATCCTGGAAGAACTGTCACAGTAAGGAAGAAAGCTAAAAGCAGAAGCTCGACTTATAGAGAACAAGACAGTCAAAGCTTTAAAAATAAAAAATAATATTCGTAAGAAAGAAAAGTATTGTGAGAGTAGCAGTGAAGATTCGGAAGATACTGAATGTGTACTGTGTTGCGAAAATTTTAAATCTTCAGTAAGCGGAGAAGGATGGATCCAATGTATTAGTTGCCGCGGGTGGGCGCATGATGAATGTGCGGGTGTTAGCGATGATGAAGAAAATTATACATGCACCAGACGTTTTAATCTAAAATTAAATATAACTTTTTTTCTTATTTCAGTTTTGTAGTTTTTTGAAAAAATATTTTGTTATTAAAAATATATTATTTTTGCATTTGGGTTGGACACTATTTTATTTATCCATTTTATTTTCATGCTTACCAATCGAAAATACCAACATTTAGTGGGGGATCGTTTTTACCCGCTTATAGGGATCATTTTACCCTCACCTTCAAGGTAAAATGATCCTTTTTTAGGGTTTACATTTTATCTCTTTCCACCAAAGATCTTCATTCGTTTAACCTTGGTAACCGTATTAAAATCATAGGTAATCTATACTCTTTCTTGTACAATGTAATCTGAATTTTTTACTCTCATTATAGTTTCACTACGAGGTGTTTTGTGTTAGGGGATCATTATACCCCACCTTCCCCTATGTATGTTCGGGTCAAATCTTGCAACTGAATTTTAAAGTAGTTATCCTCAACCGATTGAGATGAAATTTTGTATACACGTTTAGTTTGGATGACAATGCATGGTTAGCTAAGTTATGTCATTCTAAATTCAAAATGGCGGACGGTCTAAGATGGCGGACTAGTTATTTTTTGCGCACTCCCATGATATGGGTATCAAATGAAAGGGTTTGCCGAGAAGAAATAAGAAATTAAAATGAATTTACTTTAAATCCAATATGGCGGACCCCCAATATGGCGGACTAGTTATTTTTTGTGCACTCCCATGATATGAGTATCAAATGAAAGGGTTTGCTGAGAAGAATACGAAAAAAATAATAAAATGACTCTACTCTAAATCCAATATGGCGGACCGTCCAAGACGGCGGACTAGTTATTTATAAGCACTCCCATAATGTGGGTATCAAATGAAAGGGTTTGCTGGGTGAAAGAAGAATACGAATAAATTGACGTCTGCGTTCAACCCTTCGAGGCGATGGTGTACTACTGCCCGGCTAAACAGTAAGACTTAGCGGAGTCGTGTCCTAACTAATATCTACCTATAACCTAGGCAAATTCTAGTGGCGGTGAAAAAAATTCAAAATGACGAAAAACAAGATGGCCACCATACCAATTTTAAAGAGTTATAACTTGGTATAGTTTAGGGATAGTATGAACAGGATGAGAAACATTTAGATACAAAAACACGACGATAACTAAAAAATAAAAAATAAATTAATAATAAAAAATATTTTTTAAAAACAAGCTTTTATTTAAATGTCCTAAAAAAGAAGAAAATAAACTTTAAATTGAATCAAACCCATCAATTTATTACGTTACACAATTTATGTGATATAAAAGCTTGCCACGAGATTTACTTGTGTAGATAAACAAGAATGTAATAATTATGTAACTTGATGTTGACATAAGACAATCTAAGAAAAAAAGTATGTATTTTATAAAATAGGTAAATACATCTACACAAGTAAATCTCGTGACAAGCTTTTATATCATATAAATTGTGTAATGTCATAAATTGATCTGTTTGATTCAATTTAAAGTTTATTTCCTCTCTTTTTTAGGGCATTTAAATAAAAGCTTGTTTTTTAAAAAATATTTTTTATTATTGAGTTATTCATCCTCTTTCTAGACATATTAGCTTTCCCTATCTAAATTCATACCTAAAATACATATATGTTTTTGAGTTACCAAATTATTATCAAAGTGGTGAGATGGTCAAAAGCAACAAGTTGAACAGCTTTATCCATTCTTCTTAGTCGATTCTTAGTCTTAGAATGAAGTCGACTTAAGTCGATTTCATTCATTCAATCGGCATTTTCAACTCATTTTCAAAATTCTCGTAATCATGGTAGACGTAAGAGTGGTAAGTAGGTCTAAATCAATGTTTTGGTCCTGGTATCAACAAAATACTACAATGAGGAGATTATTATCAGTGTGAATATTATGAGTACACCAGTACATGAATACTTGGAATAGTTTGAACTATTGCAAGTTCATTTACAGGACATCCACGAAAATTTACAGGGTACCAAGGAGACCTATGAACATCTGTGTGTTGTCTACTCCAATCAACAGTATAGAAATCATATGCAAATTTACGGAAATCTTATGATACAACTGCAAAAATCTACCTGCACGTTTTTATATAGCGTCTTACCTTTCACTTTAAACTGAAACAAATGTGCACGTTATTACATATGTATATCATCTCCATCCTTTCCACTACCCTTAACCTGTAACATTATTCACGGAAACCATTTAGATGATACTAGTTTGTTTTACCGTGGGTACTTGCTGACCTTGTACGTATATACGTATATAAATCTGCAAAAAACTGGACTCGCATTAAAATTCCTCAGGTGGATGCTTGTACTGTATTGCCTGTAACAATTTATTCAAAATAATGTCATAATACTACCAGTAAATTTATATCCTTCGCCATTCAATGCTTGGAGACCCCGATTCAATGCTTGAAAAAACTTCGTTGTTATCCCTGCTGGGTTCTAAACCACGAATTTTTCACTTGAACATTCCATTTGAACTGTTTATTATTATTACAGTATAGTCAGAATATCTTTGCCCACGAAATGCGCACAACGAACGTAGTACGACGTAGTACTTCCATACCCCAGAGATATAAGAGATACCCACTAACAATAACAAATATCTCTACATTATTATATAAAATGCTTTAATACAGGGTGACTGGTGATAAAGTGTACAAACGCTGGGTGGTGATTGTACACCTCAAATGCAACAAAAAAGTTCCTCTTGACCATGGTCCCATTCTCAAGCATAAGGGAGAAATTTCAGGATTTGTGTTTTTTCGGAAAATGTGATTTTTCGCCTAAAACTTACCATATCTCCTGAACTATTAGTCCTACATCAAATTTAAAAACACCATTGAAAAGCTCATTAAATTTTGTTGAAGGAAATACACTTAACAAGATTTCCATTTAATTTTTGTAAGCACACACAAATCTAAATTTTAAAAATTTCTAAATTTCTAAATTTTACAGAATTTGACTTTGATTAAACGATATTTTTTTTGTCTTTGAAAAGTGCACATTTTACAAAAACTTCCTTTCCGAATAAGCTTTCCAACGGTATACTCATTTTTTTAAAAATTCCGTATCAGGTAGAAGAAATCGCATTTCAAATGTAAATCGTGGGTTTACTGCAAAACCCGTTAAGCCCATATTTGACCTAACTAAAAGTATCTGAACTATTAAGCCGAAAATTAATAGAATAATTAGAATAATTACAATGAAATTTGTACTTTGCCCTTTAAATGAACGCGAACCCGAATGACAGTCACCTCCTCCGATTTTCTTCATATTTGGTAAAAACGTTCTACTACCAAATCATTTTCCGGGGAAAATTTTTATTTTTGAAATATACCTCAAAAAACGTTTTTTCAGAATTTTCGGTTTTTTATGTTATTTTTTTATGTTATATATAAAAACTCCAAAAACTCAAATTTTAATATGGGTAGATTTTTAGTTCATTTAACGGTAAAAAACATTTTCAAAAAATAATTTCTCAGTTGTCGCCTAGTCGATTTGGCCGTTTGCGGTCTTAATTTATTCAATAGAGCCTCTATAATGATCCTCAAAAAAGATAAGTTTTTCCAGCGTAGGGAATTCGCTGGAGAAACTTTTTTTTCTTTGTTAATTTCTGCAATAAAATTTAAAACCATAGCAGTTTTCAATAGAGAATGAAATGATCTTTCAAATGAAGTATCACAAGCCCCTACACCCAATATGAAAATTTAGGGGTTGTACTTGTCACCTGAAGTGGGTTGAATTTAGGGATGACAATTTAGGGATGACGTAAATTGACGTGTTTTTTAAAAAATGCATAATAATGGAGCTACTGAATTTATTCCATTTGGCTGTTCCACACTGAATACGATAGTTCATGCGCTCGCGGACTAAATCCGCGGTTTTTCACTTAAAACAAAAAAACATTATGATTTTTTTAGGGATCATTATAGAGGCTCTATTGAATAAATTAAGACCGCAAACGGCCAAATCGACTAGGCGACAACTGAGAATTTTTTTTGATTTTTTTTTACCTGGATGGACTAAAAATCTACCCATATTAAATTTTGAGTTTTTGGAGTTTTTACTTTTCAATTCTCGCCGCTGAAGAGAACGTGACGATTTTGAACGAAATCAGCTGAAAATTACTGGTTATAGCACAAAAACCGATTAAATAACATAAAATCGAAAAGTCTAAAAAAAACGTTTTTGGGGTATATTTCAAAAACAATAAATTCCCGAAAAACGATTTGGTGTACTTTTTTATATCATCAAGTAGAACGTTTTTACAAAATATGAAGAAAATCGGAGGGCGTGACTGTCATTCGGATTCGCGTTGGCGTGGAATGACCCTTATTTTAAATGTATTTAGCTGTTTACTTACCAGTGGCGGAGCGTGATATTTCAGTTAGCCATATCTTGAAAACAACGCATGGGACCCACTTCACTTTTTAGGTGATGACTATACACCTCTTTACAGAAAGGATTTATAGTGAAAAAACCGTCAGCAAAGTTTGCGAAAACATTTTCAAAAACACTGGAGCACTCCCTGGGTGGTCAGTAACGCTCTGTGGAATATTTGCAGTATATTTTTTTTTCATAATCTAGAAACAAATATAAGGAGACGTTTTCGATTTGTTACAAAATATTTTTGTTTCAAAAAGTTATGGCCATTTTAATTTTGGGAAACGAAATGTTCCTATAAAATTAAAATTAAAATGGCCATAACTTTTTTGAAAAAAAAAAATATTGCAACAAATCGAAAAAAATCTCCTTATACTGTTTTTTCGCAAACTTTGCTCACGATTTTTTCACTATAAATCCTTTCTGTAAGAGGTGTATAGTCATCACCTAAAAAGTGAAGTGGGTCCCATGCGTCGTTTTCAAGATATGGCTAACTGAAATATCACGCACCGCCACTGTTACTTACCCTTTAAAGTTTCAATAAATACGTTCTGCAAAACTTTTCAAAAGAATTTTATAACTTCGGGGGAGCAATTTTAATAAAGCTGGGTGAAGCATTTCTTGTGCCGTTTCGTGATATTTACATTTAGCTCGTATTTGAGCCTTGTGGTGACAGAACGAAAATTACTTGTTTTTCTCCATTGAGAACAATGAAGATATAGCGAGGCGAGGAATTCCAACTCTGAGGCAAAGAATGAACGAACGAATTACGTGTAATGTGCTGCTACATAACAATAACAAACCAGTAATATCAAGTTCCTTCAGTCGGGAACGTGAAGGTCGATAAGCAAGCGGGTTTATTAGAAAGTGTTATTTACCTCGACTCGAAGGAATGAGCTGCATATTGTTACTTGTTCTTTTGCTTGGTGCATTTTTAGTTGTCCTCGGGCGTATTATTCAATAGGGAATAGAGATGAATAAAATTACATTAACAGTAGTTAAGTGAAATTGCTATTCGATGATATCATCGCGTCATTTATAATGCATCTAGTCAGGTGGTGATGCAGGTATTCAGTGGAAACGTTCTGATTCACATAATCTTAATTCTTTTAATTAATATTTTTTTCAAGGATGCTAATTACAGAGTTAATTATATACTAAAGAGGACATTTTCGGCCACTTTGAATAACATTTTATACTACCAAATTGTTAAACTCATTTTAAGTTTATTTATTGAAAAATATTATTTAAAGTAAAGTAATATTTTTAAGTAAAAGTTAGCACATAAAAAAGTTACGATTGGAAAGTTGTTGTTTTAAAATATACATAACTTGAGGAAAACTTCTATATCCAATTGTTAACTCGCTGTTTTTGGTTAGAAAGCTTCAGGGCTGTGCAGTGGGAAACAAAATTTAGCAAGCTTGAATTATAAAATAGTAATTTATAACATTAGAATTATCAAATTATCTATATAACCATAATTAAAATTTACAAATCTGCCTTGTTTTAAAAACATCTATTCCGGATATAACGAAAGTTAACACTGCCTTCATTATTTTAAATAGTACGCTGTATATTTTATGCTGTATTTGAATTATACTTAGTAAGTTAATGATTATTTTCATAATAATTATATAAATATCCTTATGATATACAGTTTTTGAGCTTGTTCTGGGTTCAAAGAACAACTTTGGCCTTTCTTCAATCGTTTATTCTACTTAGAACGTACTGTATTTTGTAATATAATTATGTACAATACTAATATATACAGAAAGAGGATAAAAAGAGGGAGCACTTTTTATCGTCTTTTTTGTACATATTAGTATTTCTTTAGAATATCTACTTTAAATTGTTGTCTCTGGCACAGTATCTGAGGGAACTCCCGCTGTAGCTATTTTAAGATACGTATAAAGGTGGATTTATATTATCCGGTCAGACACGGTGCGGAAACGTAGCGTTAACGTTCCGACAAAGACGGGAGATGTTTATATTATCAGTACCATTTATATCACTCGTCTTCAGACATATAGATATATTGCAAGAACACAGTGACCTCTCGTTAAGAAATAATAGACGCGTATCGTGGCAAACATTCTTCTTAACAATGACGGACGGTATGTGTATGACACGCAACGTGCCTGAACGGAACCGATTCGCTAAATATAAATACTTGTATAAGAAATACATAAGAATGTTTGTCTTGCTGGACACGTAACTTGTCCGCACCGTGTCTGACCGGATAATATAAATCCACCTTTAGTCTAAAACCGCACATATTAGGTATAGTCGTATAGGCAGTGTTAGTATGTACAGAAAGCGATCAAAACGATAACCTAACCTACAACCTTTTATACCCAGTTGAATGAAAAAATCAATCAAAGAGTTTTACCACATTAAAAGTAATTAATTTTCATCTAGGGTTTGTAAATATTTTTCTTACAACTGAAATATCTAGAAAACCATTTATTTTAGAGATATATACCTAGTAATTTGTAAAGTTGTTTTAAAATTCATAAGTAAGAAATATACCGTGCCATTTAAATTAACAAAGTTAGTTATTCCGATATCTCCGGAAGTGAAATTCATCTTAGTTTAGATGAGTAGGGTATCACTTAAAATCCCCTGACACAAATTTTTAGCTATATAGTATTTTTGCCTCTTCTAAAATGTTAAATATGTTGTGATCTATTGCAAAGCACCTCGTATAATACTTAATGTGAATTTAAATTACACATAATTTTTTATTACTTGTTTTGGAAATAGGGCATAATGTAGATGTTTTTAGATGCTTGATAAAGTACCAGACATCAAAGAGATATTAAATATGCGACCATCTCTCAATATAAATGTTGGAATATCGTTCAGCAGTAAGGCTTAATTTGTTTTAGAATACATCATAATTCATAAATGTAGTTTGCACGTTGTAAGTTATTCTAAATAAGTCAGTATATTGTAACTGCAAATACTTCACTATGTTGTTAGAAGTAGGTACAACGTAAAAACCACGTTAAAATATATAATTGTATTGAGATGAATGAATTTCCGGCTGTGCTCATTGAACTCGCAGTCTTAGTTGTGTCATCAAGAGTTTTTATTATAAGACATTACTGATTTCATCAGTGCGCAGAGTGAATTTTAGATATTTTTACAGCGTTTGTGATAGAAATGCATAGTCATTGTTGAATTTGTTTTTTGTTTAATACATAAACTTCATACAGTTCTAAAAAACGTTAACAGGACCATTTTAATTCTTCATCTCAGTAAACATAATTTTTTGTTATTTAAAGTTAAGAAAGCTTCAGACCTAATAATGTAAAAGTCATTACCATTAACTAATACTCATTTTTTCTAAAATGTTGCTTATCTGATTAATTAGAAATAACATTAGTTTACTGGTTTGTGCCCCCAGAAATTGACGAATTTTGGGGTTGTTAATGACACCAAATCCAAATTTATTGTCAAAAAAATCGAGCAGGTTACGTTTTCTAAATATTATGTAGTCCCATTTCATAAAAATTAAATAGGTTTTTCATACAAAAAAAATCTAAGGGTGTTCCCCTTTTTATTTTCTTTTTGTATATATTTGAGTCAGGTTCTTTGAGTCAAGTTCATATGCATTTCAATATCATAATATCACTGCTCAAGTCTTGATGAAAATGTCCACCTTATTCATCCTAGATTCTCAGGAAAACAAGCGAGTTGTGGATCCAAAAAGTGGATTTTTTTAAGATCTATGCACTAACTTTTTTTTGTGGTTATTAACTAAGAGTTTGTAAACAATTTGACAATATTTCTCACCGTTTTTGTTCCCCAGAATTATTTGACCATCACTGTAAAAGTTGTCCACGCAACCTTTCCAATCGCAGAGAGTTTTCAAAATTCTCGTCCTTTAAAATTGGATTGGTGGGCCAATAAATACGCCTGCTTTATATTTAATTTCAGACAACCTTGGAAAAATGTTCTGCAAGCACCTAATTAAATGCCTTGTTGGTTAAGAATGGTTTTTCATTAAGTGAAGCTTTGTGTGCAGGGGCGGTAAAACTGTAACTTTCTCTAACATCATTTTAGGCATATGACCAACAAAACGACATATGACAACAGTGTGCTTCGAACGTTGTATATATGTGTTTAAACAGAGCTCTCTGTTTGAGCACAATTTTAAGTGGTTAAACTTGAAACAAATGTTTGAAACTGCGTTCATCAAGTATATAAACATTTAGTGTTTACGTCAGCCAATTTGTAATATTCAATTGTCTGATCAAGTTGGAGTAATTTGATTATGAAGATCTAACCCGTCAAAGGGACTGTAAAATGGATGACTCGATTTGCAGTTTTTGTGGTCAACCGATAGGTCGCAGGGCAAAAACAGTATCTTGTGACGGTTTTTGTGGAAATATATTTCATGCTGATTGCTGCAATTTATCAGCTGATGTTTTAAGAAGTTTACATAAGGTGTCTGGATTGTCTTGGAAATGCACTCCGTGTGATAATGCAGGCAAATCGAATGATGCTGCATATAAATTAATGTTAGAGGAAATTGATAGGATGTTTAAACTTATGAAAAGTGATTTTACGATAAGAAATTTGATGAAATAAATGTAAACAATAAACCTGCTACTACCAAACTATACTCTGCGGTAGTTGAATCTAAATCCGCCGTGTTAATTAGACCTAAAAATCAACAACAAAAGAATTATGTGACCAAGGCTGAAGTTCTACAACATATTAATCCAGTGGCCTCTGAAATAGAGTTAGCAGGAGTTAAAAACGTAAATAATGGTGGAATTGTTATAGGTTGTCAATATGATGTTGGTGTGTCGAAATTTAAGCAGTTACCGAACTTACGGTTGGGTGATAAATATGAAATTAGAGATGTATCTAACTTTAATCCCAGAATCAGACTTGTTGGCATGACTGATAACTTTAGTGCTGAGGATATTGTGAAGTTTGTGAAATTTCAAAATAAGTCTCTGTTTAGCGATAAATGTGAGTGTAAAGTGTTGCAAGTTTCATCTACAAGGCGTAATAAGGATATATATCAGGCTGTACTGCAAGTAGACGTGGATTCTTACAATAATATAATGTCAGCTGGCAATGGTAAGCTGTTCGTTGGGTAAAATTTGTGTGATGTCTATGATTCCATCGATATTAAGAGATGTTTCTAAGAACTGCACTAATAAAATTCATTGTCCTAGATGTTCGGAGAATCATTTGGTTAAAGAGTGTACTGCTACCACGCTGAAATGTATCAATTGCATCACATATAATGAAGAAAATACAACTAAAGTGTGTTTTGACCATGAGGCATGGAGCTCTAATGACTGTTTTGTTTATAAACAGAAAATAGCTGAGTTTAAGTCTAACTTACGGTTTACAAAATAGCAACTACCGTGTCCCCCATTTGACAGGATAGACAATAATGTCCAAAGTTATAATGTCCAAAACACTTCCCTAAATATGTATTATCAGAATGTACGTGGATTAAATAGTAAAACACAAGATCTTCTTAATAGTATACATACTGGCTCCTATGATATCTTGGCATTTAGCGAAACTTGGCTTCAACCCCAAGTATTAAATTCTGAATTTATTAGTGACAATTACTCAGTTCTTAGAGATGACAGAAATGTATCAGACACACTGGCCAATAGGGGTGGTGGTGTGTTGTTAGCTGCTAACAAAACTATAAAGCTTAATGAAGTTAATTTAGATTTTATTCGTTACACTGTACCTTTAATTGATATAGTGGGAGGTAGAGCAAAATTAAACTATCACACGTTCTTTATTATTATAATTTATATCCCCCCTGGTCTAAATGTATCTATATACAACCAACTATTTGAATGTCTCGAAACTCTTGAACATATGTGCGAAGGCGATATTTTCTTTGTGGGAGATTTCAATATTTCTGAGTATCACGATTCTTTTCTTCGTAATGTACATACTGATCTGACATTATCATTAAATACCTTTATTAGTTTTTATGAATTGAGCCAATTCAACACTGTGGTGAACCTAAATCATAGACTACTAGATCTAGTGCTATCTAATACCCAGTGCAACGTCAATAAGTCTAGCGACCCATTACTTCCAGAAGATCCTCATCATCCATCTCTCAATATAGATTTAATTCTCTATACAACCGAGAAAAATGAGACCTTTCCTTTGTGTAATAATGAAACTTTTAATTTCCGTAAAGCTGACTTTTGGGCTTATAAGATCATTTAAATGTACTTGATTGGTCATTTTTAGCCGAGTTTCACGACGTCAATTTAGCATGTGAGGAATTTTATAACCAGTTATTATATGTGTTTGAAATATATGTCCCCAAATCAATACCAAGGCCTAGAAAATATCCACCTTGGTTTTCAAATAGTATTGTCCGCGATATAAAGAAAAAAACTGCTTTGTGGAAAAGCTATAAGAGAACAAATAATCCTTTTACCTACAATGAATTTAAACATTTGAGAACTAAAATAAAGAATGATACTAAGACATCTAACCGGTTTACAAAATAATATCAAGTCAAACACTAGACGGTTTTGGTCATATGTAAACTCCAAAAGAAACATGTCGTCTATACCCCATCATGTGATATATAATGGTATTGAATATAATAAACCATTAGACATAGTGAATGAATTTGCATCGTTTTTTAGAAGCGCTTATGCGGATAATAACACTGCTATTAATATCAGAAGAGATTTTGACGTGAATAACGGTAGTCACTCTTACGTACTCAACGAAGAAAAAGTTTTGCAGGCCCTATTAAAATTAAAACCAAAGTTTACTAAGGGCCCGGATGACATCCCAGCTTTTGTTGTTAGGGACTGTGCGTATGCGTTTATTTACCCTCTTAAAATTATTTTTGATTTATGCTTAAGAACAGCGATATTTCCCGATCGCTGGAAATTATCTAGAATATGTCCGGTTTTCAAGAAGGGAGACAAATTAAGCGTAGAAAACTATCGTCCCATCACAATTATCTGTAATTTTGCAAAAGTTTTTGAAATTTCTTTATATGATAGCATTTATAGTGAAGTTCAGGGACAGATTACTAACTGTCAGCATGGGTTTGTAAAAGGCAGATCGACATTAACAAACTTATTTTCTGTCACCCAATTTTTATCTGAAGCAATAGACGCAGGGAAGCAGGTTGACGTCATATATACGGATTTTTCCAAGGCGTTTGACAAGCTTGATCACGAAATTCTTCTGAATAAGTTAAATAAAAATGGACTATCTGACAATTTAGTATCGCTATTATTTTCCTACTTGACTAACAGGAAACAATTCGTTGAATTTCGTGGTTTTAAGTCAGATCAAATCGCTGTTACGTCTGGAGTGCCTCAGGGGTCAATTTTGGGACCTTTGTTATTTGTTATTTTTATTAATGATATTGTGTGTAATATTGATGTCAACTGCTTGTTATATGCTGACGATATGAAATTGTTTTATTCGATTTCGGACATTAATGATTGCCTCAGACTCCAAAAATAGTCTTAACAACATAAACGACTGGTGTAATCTCAATAATCTGCCTCTTAATGTAGCTAAATGTAATATTTTAACATTCGGCAAGATGAACAATCCGATAGCTTTTGATTATCTACTTAATGGGTATATGTTAAATAGATCAGAAGAATTTACTGACTTGGGCGTTCTCTTTGATTCGAAGCTTAGTTTTAATAAACATATTGAAAATATCGTTCTCTCCGCATATAGAAACTTGGGTTTTGTGATAAGAAATTCAAATGGTTTTAATGACATCCACATGTTAAATGCACTCTACAACGCCTTTGTCAAATCTAAGCTGGAATATGCGTCCCTTGTTTGGAACCCTGGATATACTAAATATAGTAAAAATATTGAAAACGTACAACGTCGCTATTTAAAATTTGCTACATATAAAATCGACCATGTGTATCCTGCCATTGGCTGTGATCATGGCGAGTTGCTTAACAGATTTTCCTTTCTTAGTCTGGAGGACCGCAGAAAACTCTGCTCTGTTCTGTTTCTACACAAATTAATCCACAACCTGATTGATTGTCCGAATATCTTGGGTCTGCTAAATTTTCATGTACCTACAGTTGAAACACGTAATCATAAAATGTTTTACCTTGCTACTCCTCGTACAAATGTTTTAAAATTTTCACCACTGCACTTTATGTGCGAAACTTATATGTCTTATGCAGATCAGCTTGATATATTTCACTCTAACGTTGCACACATACGTAGCATATTTGCCAAATAATGTTTATGATGTTAGATACATAAATTTTGTACTTTTAGTATTGCTGTAAAAAAAATTAATTTTCAGTTTTGCTTATACTTAGGTATAGTTGTTTTTTTTTTACCATAGGATTAAGGTTATATTCAATGTATAATGTTCATTGTGTTCAATTTAACTAAAAAAAAATTTTTTTTCTCCTTTCTTTGTATAACTACATTACTCTGTATTTTCCCATCCCGTAAATGGTTTTTACTGTGGGGTGATGTATCTAAAATAAAATAAAATAAAAATAAAACAAAACATTCTGTGCTAAAAACTATTTTGGAACTGTAAATGTAACTCCATAACTTGTAGAATATTTATTCTAATTTGATGGAACTATGAGTCTGTATTTCACGTTCAAGGAATAAATTGATTTTTAACTGGCCACATTTTTAATAATTAACCTAAAAGTGATCTTTGACTCCTTGCTATCCCATAAGTATAAAAAAGTATAAAAAAATCATTACGTCTATATATTTATCATCGGTAGACAAATATGAGCACCTTCATGTGTAAAAAATATTTTAAAAAATCTGAGGGAAGAGTAAGGTTAAAATTTGTGAACTGGTGGAATAAAAAAATAAATAATGATATAATATAAATTGTCACTTAATCATAATCAAATAAATTGTTAGTGTATTAACGTATGTAGATTGCACTATTACTATGATATATATTGTTTAAATGTACAATGTCGCGACTGCATTATCTCAAACACTCATGAACATTTTGTCAAAATGAGGGAAATAGAAATACAAAAAGAAATTAGTAGAAACATCTATTAACCTGTATTTGTTTGTTCGGTTACTTATGGCATAGCCCAAAAGGTAGTGTTATTTTCACGAAATTATTCATCTGTACTGTCTCATGGCATGATTCATCTGCCGGCAATTCTAATTACATACATAGGAACATGAGGCTTCCGTATACAATTGACATTTTTGCGTGTAGCACTGACTCGATGAATTAAACGAGGATTAATGAATTTGTCACTGAATACAAAATAGAATGCGCTACTCATATTGTGGTTAATCATTGAAAAGTATATAATGATCAATTATTATAATTTAGTATTTATGATTCACTATAAGAAAGCCACTTTAGTAACCGAATATGTATTTAATTCATGATAATCAATAAATACTTTGGGTGCGATGGATTGAAAATATTTCCCACATCGGTAATTATAATACTTTAGATTACGTTACGTTTTAGTTTCAATATGTTTATTTTCTTTACGTAAACTTTACTTTGCACTAAAAATATTGTATAACTAATATATGTATCAACCAACGGAGTCTAACCCAAAGAACATAACATATGAAAATGTTGGTATTTGTCACTTTGTTTTCTTTACCTAAACTTGCACCCTCATTTGTGACTTTGGCCCTTAGGATTAATTCCAAAGATCGTAAATTCAATTGCGTGTCCAATGAGGCAGCAGTGACTTCAGCTTTGAGTTGTTTTTTAGGTGCAAGTTGTACTTGTACATAAATATATGTACGAGTATGTATAAGGTCTCCAAATTTAGTGCCTCACTGCCGATATTTTGGTTATTTTTGATCTAGAAACAACATTTAAACGCCGCGGTTATGCAGAATTTTCTATGGCATCTAAATTTGGTCTCGATATTATTATACAGGGTTTTACCAGGTGTGGGAAGTTAGCACCCCCAAATTGGAATTTTTGATTTGATTTTTGGCTCATTATTTTGACCAAGTTATGATCAATTTGACCAGTAAGCAGTGTATTTTGACCACCTTTTGCTTGAAAATGCGGAGCAAAACTAATGTTTTGAGCTTTTTTTTAGGTCGCACCCCCAAATTGGAATTTAGAGCCCATTTTGGGTTCATTATTTTGACCAAGTTTTGGTCAGTTTTGACCAGTAATTGTTTTTTTTTTCGACCACCCATACATTATTAAATATTAATGTTTTCAAATTCCAAAAAAAATGTGATCCTAGCACCCCCAAAGTAGAATATTAAGTCAGTTTTAAGCTCGATGTTTTGACCTAGTTTTGACCAGTTTTGACCTGCAATGAGTTTATTTTGACCACCTTCAGTTTGAAAATGCGGAGCGAAACTAAGTTTTTGAGCATGTTTTCAGTCCGCACCCCCAATAGAAACTTTGAGCCGATTTCGGGCTCATTATTTTGACCAAGTTATGACCAACTTTGACCAGTGAGCAGTTTGTTTTGACCACCTTTTGTTTGAAAATGCGGAGCAAAACTAATTGTTTGAGCTTTTTTAGGCCGCAAGTCCAAATTGGAATTATGAGTTCATTATTTTGACCAAGTTTTGACCAGTTTTGACCAGTAATTGTTTTTTTACCACTCATACATTATTAAATATTAATATTTTAAAATTCCAAAAAATGTGATCCAAGTACTCCCAAAAGTAGAATATTAAGTCAATTTTAAGCTCGATGTTTTTACCAAATTTTGACCAGCAATAAGTTAATTTTGACCATCTTTTTGTGTAAAAATGTGGAGCGAAGCTAATTTTTTGAGTGAAAAAATGCTCAAAAACTGAGTTTCGCTCCGCATTTCCAAACTGAAGGTGGTCTAAATAAACTCTTGGCTGGTCAAAAATTTGCCAAAATAACTTGCCGAAATCGGCTCAATATTGGAATTTTGAGCCGATTTCGGGGGTGCGAACCGATTGGGGGTGCGGGCTGAAAAAAATGCTCAAAAACTTAGTTTCGCTCCGCATTTTCAAACTGAGGGTGGTCTAAATAAACTGTTTACTGGTCAAAACTGGTTAAAACTTAGTCAAATAATGAGCCCAAAATGGACTCTAAATTCCAATTTGGGGTGCGGTCAAGCCCAAAAAATTAGTTTTGCTCCGCATTTTCAAACAAAAGGTGGTCAAAATAAACTGCTTTCTGGTCAAAACTGGTCATAACTTGGTCAAAATAATGAGCCTAAAATAGACTCAAAATTTCAATTTGGGGGTGCTAACTTCACACACCTGGTTTTACTGGTAGGTATATTGAATTTTGGAAAATTATTTAAATCAAATTTTAGTGTGGGATATTATTATAGGATATACAAGGAGTATTATAAAAGTGTCTGTTGTCACATTTGACTTCTGGTTTCACAGTGACTAGACTTGCGTCTGACTTCTGGTTTCATCGGAAGTATGATATGCATTTTTTCGACTTCTACCCGTTTCCGAGTTCAGTTTTGTACATTTGTCCAGAAATCTCTGAGTGGCAACGTTTGTTTTGTATTTCAGGAAACCGTTCTTTATATAGTTAAAAGAAATTATACATCCGTTATTTATAAAGATAACTATACAGTACCATACATCTGCAGATTCAGAAAGATGAAAGGATTAAAAAAATGAAAAATATCTAAATAAGGTGACTTAAAAAATCATCTCTGTGATTTTCTTCCATTCTTTTCTGTCCTTACATTTTGACTTCCAGTCTTTTAGTCCTAACGCTTTTGCATCTTCTTCTATAGCATTTCTCCATCTTTTTCTTGGTTTTCCTCTCTTTCTGGATCCAATAGGTGTCCACTGTGTGCTTTGATGTTTCTAATATTTTCACCTCCAAGTTCTTTTTTATATCTGCGTTTTCTTAAGTCTTACTATTCCCTCTGTTATTATTGTAACGTTTTATTTATTTCGGGTTCGTGAGGTGTGAAAAATTAAACTCGTACATTTAAACTAACACTATTTATTTAATTAATACTACTACACTATTTAACTACACTAATTTATTTTTATACAATTTATTTCCCGCGTTGTAAGCCGCGCCGATATTTAAATAGAACTGTCGTCGCGCCTGGATACCCCGCGTTATATACACCTATAGAAGGGTCGCGTATCTACGAGAAGCCTCCAGCGCGCGAAGTCGAACCGCCGCGAATACTCGTGGCTTTTCTGGGCGTCTTACGTCAGCACAGGTTATCGGCTGCTTTGGTCAGCCGGCGTCAAAACAGGCAGGGGCGGACTGGCCCAGCGTTCGTAACACTGCCCCCTCCTTAAAGACATTTCGTCTCGAATTGTGCCATCCCCTGGCCTGTGACGATACCTGCAGAATGACCCATTCTTGCATCGGGAGGTCTGGTAGAAGAAGCAGTCCACAGTCTTCTCGTTGAGCGATCTCCTGGGGTTGTAACAGCATACCAGAATCTCAATTCCAGTAAACCGGAAGAGGACTTCTAGCATACTCCTGATCACCCTCCAATCCAGGCCATCTAGTCCGCTGGCTATCTTCGGTATCGCCAAACTGCTTATGCTCTGGGACAAGAGCACATCCCTCAGCTCGACTAGTGTGTCCCAGACAGTTTGATAAGTTGGTTTATGGTGCGATAGCTGCTTGGTCACCAAATAGAAAACGGACCTCTCTTTCTCCTGCTCGGCCGCCGTGATTTGAAGGACTCGTCCAACCTCTGGTCTTTGTCTGCGTAACTCCTCCAACTGTCCAAACGCCTTCTTGAAGGTAAGTGCAATCCCTCGGGACATTCGGAGGTCCGCTGCCACACAGTGAGCAAGACAGAAATCAGCAGGAGTCTGGAACAGGTCACGTGGTTCTTCTCGCGTTACACCGTAGCGAGCTTTCTGGCCATTCGAATGAAGCAACATGAATTCCTCGAAAGAGAGCTCGCTGTCTGGTGGACTGACGTGTCGAACTCTGGCTTCAGCTTGTTCGTCATTGCTTCCGGCGAAAGGGGCTAAACGGTTGAAGTGGACCACCCTGGGTTTTCCTCTTGGCAACTTCTGGATTCGGTAGACTACATCGTTAATCCGGGTGACGACCTCATACGGACCTTCCCAGGAGCTTTGAAGTTTTGGAGATAACCCACGACGACGTTGTGGGTTATATAACCAGACTTGGTTGCCGGGCTGGTACCTGCCATCGTTGGCGTTGATGTCGTAGGTCTCCTTCATGCGGTCGCTGGCGCCCTGGATATTTGAACGGACTCGTTCGTGGATGTCGTCCATTCTCTGGCGTAGAGTACTGACGTAGTCCTCTCCAGCCACGTCGTCCCCTGGTGTACAGCCGAACTTCAGGTCACAGGGTAGACGCAGTTCACGGCCCATGACGATGCTTGCAGGTGTTTGCCCAGTTGTTTCGTGAACCGACGACCGGTAGGCTAGCAGGAACAGGTGGAGAAACTGGTCCCAGTCCCTCTGGTGGTCAGAGACTACTTTGGATAAGTACCGGTTGATGGTCCTATTCATTCGCTCCACCATTCCATCTGACTGCGGATGCAGTGCAGTTGTCCTCGTCTTACGGATGTCGAGTGTACGGCACACATTCTGAAACAGAATCGACTCGAAATTTCTCCCCTGGTCCGAATGTAATTCCAGAGGTACACCAAATCGACAAATCCAGTCCTTGATGAGAGCGTCCGCCACAGTAGAAGCCTCTTGGTTTGGAAGGGCATACGCTTCTACCCATTTGCTGAAATAATCCATCACGACGACGATGTATTTATTTCCATTATCTGTTTCCGGAAACGGACCTGCTACATCGATGGCAATTCTTTCAAACGGACTACCCACGTTGTATTGTCGCATTGGAGCCTTCGGGTGCCGTTGCGGACCATTACTTGCAGCGCACACCACGCATTTCTTGCACCACTCCTTCACGTCAGTAGTGCAGTTCACCCAGTAGAAACGCTCCCTAACTTTTCCCAGCGTCTTTGTTACTCCTAGGTGTCCGCCAGTGCTTCCATTGTGGATCTCCTCCAATACCTCTGGCACTCTGTTTCTGGGGACTATCAGTTGTTTTCGCTCTTCGGTACCATCTGATTTCTCCAGAACGCGTTTTAAGAGTCCGTCGCTTAAGACGAGGGAATTCCACTGAGCCCAGTATGACTTTACGGTTGGTGAATACCGTGATACCTCCTCCCAAGTGGGTTTCCGATCTTCTTTCTTCCAATTCACAATTGGTTTCAGATTCGGGTCATTCTCTTGGTCTTTCAAAACCTTTTCCGACAGCCAATCATCGTTCACCGCCGCCGTTCTGTATACTAAGATGTCCTTTTCTTCTGCCCGCTGACAATGTTTGCAATCCCTCAAAGCAGGGTCTTCTGGATAGCGCATCAGCGTTGCGGTGAACTTTGCCTGCACGATGTTCGGTGTCGAAATCAAATTCTTGGAGTCGCTCTATCCACCTGGCTACCTGTCCTTCAGGATTCTTGAACTGTAGAAGCCATTTTAGCGCCGCATGGTCCGTTCTCAGCAAGAATTTCCTCCCATACAGGTATTTATAGAAGTGTTCGACAGATTTCACTACCGCCAGTAGCTCCCGCCTGGTAACACAGTAGTTTCGCTCAGGTTTCGACAAGGTTTTACTGAAGTATCCAATAACCTTCTCTTGGCCGTCCTGAATCTGAGACAAAAACTGCTCCCAAACCTACATTACTGGCATCGGTATCCAAAATGAATTTTCCATCTGGGAGAGGATAGCTCAGGATAGGTGCACTCGTCAACGCTTCCTTTAAATGTCGAAACGCTTCACTGCATTCATCGTCCCATTGGAACCGTCTTTCTCCTTCCGTGAGTCGAGTCAGTGGCTTGGCAATATTGGCAAATCCGGGCACATATCGACGATAGTAAGTGCATAACCCGAGGAAACTTCGTAGATCATGCTTATTGCCGGGTACTGGCCACTCTCGCACTGTTTTGATCTTCTGGTCATCCACTGCCACTCCTTGACTGGAAACAACATGGCCCAGATACCTCACTTCCTTCTGGAATAGATGACACTTTTTCGGGCTAAGCTTTAGGCCAGAGGTTCGTAAACGTTGAAAGACCTCCTCCAGATTTTTCATGTGATCCTCAAAGGATTTTCCAACCACGATGATGTCGTCAAGGTACACAAGACATGTCTTCCAAGAGAGTCCTTTTAACACAGTTTCCATCAGCCTCTCGAAGGTTGCCGGAGCGTTACATAATCCAAACGGCATTACGGTAAACTGCCATAGTCCTGTACCCAGAGTAAACGCAGTTTTCTCTCGATCCCGGTGTGCCAACTCTACTTGCCAATATCCACTCTTCAAATCTAGGGTTGAGAAAATCTTTGATCCTGATAGAGTATCCAAGGTGTCATCGATTCTAGGCAATGGATAGCTGTCTTTCTTTGTCACGTTGTTTAATTGACGGTAATCCACACAAAATCTGGTAGAGCCATCTTTCTTCTTTACCAATACAATTGGTGAAGCCCACGGACTATTAGATGGTTCAATGACTCCATCTTTTTCCATGTCCTGCACGATTTTATCGGCTTCCTCGCGTTTGGCTAATGGCAATCTTCTTGCTGTTTGTCGGATGGGCCGAGCGTCGCCCGTGTCGATTTTGTGTCGGATTACATTTGTCCTGCCCTTTCCTCCTTGCCCATTATCGAAAATGTCTGCATACTTAGTAATGAGACTCCTTAGCTTCGTCGTTTGATCACTTCTCAAGGATCTTGAGGAAGACGACAGAAGGTTTGATAACTCGCCTGTAATCCTCCCAACTGAATTTCCTCGAGTATCTAACTTTCGAATGACGGAGGAAACCGAAGAACAGTACCCTAAAGCAATCCCTTTCCTTAGATTCACTGGGTGATGATTGAGGTTCATTATTCTCACCGGTACTGTTTTCTCGGTCAGCAACAGAGCTTTTCCTACAGCTATTCCTCTGGCTACCTCGCCGTCGTGAGATCTTGGCTCAAACATCATTATATTTCCAACACACGGGTTACCGTCCAAATGAGCGTCCAAGATCATTTCACTTCGTTCTGGCACTGCCGTATCCTCTGCCAGGACAACTCGAATTGTTTCCTCCGTCTTTCGATGTAGTTACGATTTCCTCACCATTTATTTTCAGAACATTATTCTTGAAGTCCAGTTTAAATCCCTTGGTGTTCATAATGTCCATTCCAAGAATAAGTTCATCCTCAATTTCAGCTACCAGTGCTCGATGTTCAAACGACACGTTTCCAATGACAATCGTGACATTGGTCTCACCGCGAATGGTAGCGGGATCTCCAGTTGCAGTACGTAGTCGCCAGCTGGTCGGAGTAATTCTTGCTGCTGTTCCAACAATATCTGGTCTAATGATAGTTCTCGTTGCACCCGTATCTAATAGCAACAGTCTTTCTTTTCCATCGACTAGTCCATCGACAAAAACACTATTAGACGGGTGTTGAAGAGATGCTACGCGTGCTGTTTTCTTTGGGGCTTGCTTCTTAGAGGTTGACGATTGCCCCCTACGGTCAACCTCCTTTAGTTTCCCGACGAGGGTGACGTTTCCTTATGTGACGTTTCCTTATTTCTAGGGCAGCGACTACGGACATGTCCAACCTTACCGCAATTCCAGCACCGAATTTGCCTCTTTTCCAACATGCCCTCGACGACTCGCCTAATTTCTGCTTCATTGCAGGTTCCTTCTTCAACACCTTCCTCCACCCTACGGACCTTAGCTTGACCTCTGCAACTCTGTTTAGCAGCTTCGAATTCCAAAGCTCGCGCTAAAGCATCCACCAACTTGCTGGGACGAGCGAGAGTCAGAGCTTTGACGGGTCTCAGTATCACGCAGACCATCTAAAAATGCCTGCACGGCTAGTCGTTCCATGACGTTCTCCGGCGTAGATGAGTATGCCAAACGAACTAACCGCGCTATGTCCGCTTCGAATTCCTGCAGCGATTCGTTACTTTTCTGATAGCGGTTCTTCAACTGCGAGTGGTAGACATGCTCAAGATGGGACTGACCATATCGCATTTCCAGGTGTCGGACAAGTTGGTGGTAATCCTCTTGTTCTTCAAGAGAAAGCGTCTGCAATATATCCGTTGCATCGCCGCGTAGCGCTAACGTCAGCGCTGTAGCCTTCTCCGCCAATGACCAACCATTTGCCTTCGCTGCAGCCTCAAATTGTCGTAGATAATTGACCCATGAGCTCTTACCATCAAACAGTGGTGGTTTCATACGAATTTTCGAAATTTCCACAGGACTGCTCAATTCGGGTTTACTCAACCTGTCGCTGTCGCTACCCGGTGACTTCAGAGAGGTATTGACCATTTGCTGTTGTTCCTCACTTCCTAAACTCAGCGTTGCAATTTTTCTCTCTACTTCTAGAAATTTATTCTCAATTTCTCCAAATTTTCCGTCCACATATTCGCCTATTTGTTTCTGGAGGTAACTAGAATTTTCCATAATTTTCTTTTCTAAAGATGTATAATTTTCCATTAGTTTTTGGTCCATGTTTTCTATTAATTTCTGTTCCATCCCTCTCAAGTTACCAGACGTTTCGACCAACCTTTGCTCCATCCCTCTTAAGTTTTGCTCCATCCCTCTTAAGTTTCCAGACGTTTCCTCAAATTTCTGTTCCAGGTTACTACCATTTTCTATTAGTTTCTGTTCCAGGCTTCCTTTTAAACTTTGCAACGCCGAATTTATGTCACCGGCAATTTCGAATAAAAATATGTCGGGATTTTCACCTTCATTTTCCAGAGCTTCTTTAAGTCTATTTTGCAGATCGGCCTTTTTCCCTGTCGTCTCGCACTCCCGTTCTTCGAGTTCTCTTTTTTAAATCCGCCACTTTAAGGTCCTTTACAAATACCTGTCTTGAAGCCATTTCACTTAATTTATTTATCGCGAATTTATTTATTTAAATGTCTTTATTGTTCAGTTTTTTTTTTTCACACTTTTTCACACCGGACACCAATGTAACGTTTTATTTATTTCGGGTTCGTGAGGTGTGAAAAAATTAAACTCGTACATTTAAACTAACACTATTTATTTAATTAATACTACTACACTATTTAACTACACTAATTTATTTTTATACAATTTATTTCCCGCGTTGTAAGCCGCGCCGATATTTAAATAGAACTGTCGTCGCGCCTGGATACCCCGCGTTATATACACCTATAGAAGGGTCGCGTATCTACGAGAAGCCTCCAGCGCGCGAAGTCGAACCGCCGCGAATACTCATGGCTTTTCTGGGCGTCTTACGTCAGCACAGGTTATCGGCTGCTTTGGTCAGCCGGCGTCAAAACAGGCAGGGGCGGACTGGCCCAGCGTTCGTAACATTATGTTAGGTCTTCATATTGGTTTCATTATTTTTATCTCCTTAATTTGTAGTTCTTCTTTTCTGTTTATCACTATTATTTCCATTGCGTGTGCAATATGGCATAGATTTTATTAAGTTTTCCGTTCCTTCCGCTACAATCACCACGTCGCCTGCGTATGCTATTATTTGTAGATGACTGGTCATGTTTTTTTCATGTAATTTCGTTTTGTGTATTGCTTATAATACTAATATTAAATATTGTTGGCGACAGTGGGTTTCCCTTGTGTTACACTCTTTATTAAGAGCAAATGATTTTGTTACTATTCCTTGGAATCTCACTTTCGCTGTTGTGTTTTCAGGGTTACTTCTATCAAGCTTCTTAGTTTTCCGGATTCTTAGTTCTTAATAAGTATCATTCTTCTTAGTTCCTAATGTTTTTAGTTCTTTTATTACTTCCCTCCTGCTGAGAGATCAAAATCAGCCTTGGAATCTATAGAAAGCGCCTGGATTTGTCTATTGTGTTGCCTCATTTTTTAGAACATTTGTTCTAGGATGTGTACGGCGTTTATTGTGGATCGGCCTGGTCTGAAGCGGTTCTGGTAGTTTTTCAGTATTTTCTCAGCGTGTTTTTAATCTTTTTTTAATCTTTTTATTGATTAAGTTTGCTAATATTTTGTAAACTATATTCAAAAGTACTATTGACTTTTAATTTTAACATTCATCATTTCTTCATTTTTCTTGTATTGGTAATATGCTGGTATTACAGTGTTTTTTATCTTATAAGTTACAAGCGACCCGCCCCGGCTTCGCACGGAAATATAAAAAATGGTTATTGTGGGTTATCCCTAAGAGATAGACATATACCATCGCGGACTTTTTTGTATACCTTTTTAAGGTGTACAATATTGTAGTACATTATTTTGATCTATCTCGTAGGGTTCAGCCAGCGTTTGCAATGTAAGCGCAAAAAGATGTGTTTATTTACGACATCACATTAGAAACCTCTAAAATTATCAGTGTTTCTCTACTATATGATACATGTATTATACATATAAACCTTCCTCTTGAATCACTCTATCTATTAAAAAAAAACCGCATCAAAATCCGTTGCGTAGTTTTAAAGATCTAAGCATACATAGGTAGTTAGGGACAGACAGCGGGAAGCGACTTTGTTTTATACTATATTATGATAATAACACTTAGTTCTTGCTACATTTTTTTGTGTTCTGACTTCTTCACTTTCCTGATCAAATCACTTTTTTTATCTTAGGCATTTAATGTTGTTCGTCCGTGTACTTTCTCGGCTCCCTCTTTTATATTTTCTTCCATATTTCATCTATATTTGTTGTTGCACTTTGTAGGTTTGCACTTTGTATTTATTTCCTCCCAGGTTGTGATATGTTTCAGCCTGTGTTCCCCTATAAGTTCTAATGGCTTTTACTGTTCTGATGATCTCTTTGTGGATATTAAATTATATTAACTTTATCTGGGATGTTATAATCTTGTTGGTTGGAAAGTACTACTTAGTAGCCCTGCTAATTGGGTTAAGCTATGTTCATTATCATTTGTTTCGCTGTGTATGATTCCTTTTCCTCTCATGTTACTTCATCGTGTAGTAGAACCTAGTAGTTCATCTTATAGATTCCTATTTGGGCGTTTACGTCTTCCAGTATTATTACTTCACCTTTCTTTGGCAGATACTTTACTCAATTTTGGCAGATACTTTTGGCACATACTTTACTCAATTCGTTATAGAAACCATTTTTTTTCACTAAGTATTTCAATGAAATTACTTGCATTATACTTATTTTAAAAAAGACGTTCTGTCAATCTTAATTAGGTATTACGAGAATTACGGTTATTACAAGAAGACACAGCTAGTGTATAAACTAAATAGACTAAGTATGTAAACTATAAAACTTAATAAATGTCAGCTGTCACTAATGTCACTTTTACAAATGTCACATTATTTTGAAATGAAATTAAACATGAATTTATCCTACTAAACTTGCTATACGAGCATTATTCTTCAAGCGTTTTACGTAATATGAAGACATGGCCCACCCTTGACAAGATTGATAACGTAACACATTCCACTCTTCTGAACTATATGTATATCGTCTAAGAACATTAAGGGTGGCCTAACTAGCTTTTGAAACCTGGTCATTTTATTTGAAGATGTAGGTAGTCTTATTTGATAACCAACTGCTGTCTAAAATGTTTGGCATTGGTTTGAATAGTTTTGCAATTCACTTTTTCTAAACATGTATAATAATTGTCAATAATCAAATAATCTGACGCGGATTTACCTTATATATTTTTTTACGTAAATAAGAAATCAGTTCTTTTTTTATACATGTAATGTATTTACACTGTGTTCTCTATGCTCATATATAATCTTCATAGCGGCTAATATTCGTACAATGCACTATTCGTGTAATGAAAATCAATGAAGCGAATATGTTAAACTAATAAATATAATATTTGCCGGAGCTTTATCTCCACGATAATACATAATGGATAGTTACTATACTAACGCATTAAAAGTAATTCAGCAAATATAACAAAGAAACTGGATGTTGCCTACTCGTTTTTAAAGAAACCCTGGTTTTAGATGAATGCATAAAACAAATATAAGTACCCAATGTAGTTCCTGCAGAACAAACATAAGAAGCAATCATATTTGGTCCCGGTTGTTGTGCTTTTCACATCTCACCATACTTTCCTTTAAACAAAATAAAAATATTGAAATGTGTAGGTATATTACCTAGGAAGATGAGTAGACTAGTAGAGAAAAAAATGGAATGAATGAATACGTATGCAACTGTGAATTAGAGGTAGAATTTTGTTAAACATGTTATTAAAAACTCCTGGAATCGCTAAACCTAAGGAATCGCTAATTTCAATAATTTATCCACATATAATTTTCCACATTTGATTAGACTAATTATGTAAAAAAATAGTCACTTTTTGGCTATTTCTGAAAATAATTATGAATGAGGTACACAATCTTTCAATTAATTGGATGATCTTCCAGTAATTCCATGTACTTACATATTTTATTTTTTGATATAACGCTAATAATATCGTATTTTATGAAATATGTACCTATTTAAGTAATATTATATGAACATGTTCCCTCTCTTGATAGTGTAATTCTCCATAACGCCCTGTCCGTTATAAAACTTCAATTTTCAATAAAATGGGATTACTTCCATTATTACTTTTCCAAAATAATTGTTAAATATATTATCGTTATTGTTATGTACACTGCAGTTGATGTAGATGGAAATTGTAGTAATTTGTGCTTTGCAATTATTAGTAATAAATGTTTTCTTAGTCTCCTACACTGATTTCTAGATTAGGTAAACTTAGGTGGTTGTGTAATAACCTTTTCTTGTTCTGAATTATAATGTAAAACTAAATTTATTCCATTGATAAGTGCAAACATGCTATAAAGTCACAGTCTGAATATTTTTTTGAAAATATGATTAACTATTTCTTAATAGAAATGTAAAAATATATTATCTATTTAGATCATAGTAGGCCAGATTAATGCTCGTGGACCTGGGTATAAAAAAGTAACTAATTCGATATTAATCGTCTAACAATGAAAGTAATTTAATTTATTAATGGATATGTATCTTCTTCTAAAACACTATATAATTTCGTAACGGTAAAAGTAATCTTCATGAAAATTTGTTTGTATGTTGTATTATTTATTTGTTTGTATGGTGAAGCCGTACCGAAATTTTTTTTTAAAATCGCTAATATGGTAAGTTTTGGTCCAAAAAATAATCGTATAAGGTTAACAGTGTAAGATAAAACAATTGGTGTATTGAAAATGGACAGTTGTCAGTACAACACAATAAAAGTTATTATCAATTTGTTTCCAGCTTAACTGAGATTGAGAAAATTAGTGATAAAATGCAGTGCTATTTCATTAATCATTTTAAGTATACCTCTGGAATTTTAAACAAATCTGTTAATTTTGATCACATAATGTACTTACACAAAGCTTTGTTATTAACAGTTATTTTTACGTAATTTCTCATTAAATTAGCTGTGAATTGTGAGTAATCTACTCTAAATATACTTTTCTCTTACTTTATATATCGACGAACATAAATATAATAGAGAATCCAAAAAAGTTGTAATCATGTACGTAATTTCTCATTAAATTAGCTGTGAATTGTGAGTAATCTACTCTAAATATACTTTTCTCTTACCGTATATATCGACGAACATAAATATAATGGAGAATCAAAAAAGTATGTAAGTACTTACAGATTGTTGAAAATTTGAAGAATAATTCAAATTTTATGGATGTATTTTGTCCATAATTTCAAAATTTATAAACAAATTTAAACAAGACCAACATCGATTAAGTTGTCAACGATATGATCTAATAGAAAATATTTGAAAATAAACTTAATAATATGTAAGTAATTAATACTTGAAAATAAAAATAAGTAAATGTTTGTGTACAAAACTAAAATTATTAAATTAGATATTTTATGATTCTTAATGCTTGAGTATGTCGCATAAATATTTGTTGTGTTTTTACAATGAATGAATAGTACTTTTTATCACTAGAAAACATGCCCATTTACATTATTTCTAAATAGTAAGATACAAAATTTTGTTTTGCCTTTCATGTGAAATTGTTTATTTGAGATAAAGTTTAGTTCTGTTCAGTTATGATATCATCAGAAAATTTCCTCTGAGAGCGACAAATTTATGGATCGGCTCATTTGTTCGGGGGACCAAGTGGAATTCAAATATATAGGTATCAAACCCCTCCTCCCGTGCATTCAGCCTCAGGAAGCGTCCAAAAGGTCGATCAAATTTTTCCTTATAATTCAAAATAAGCTTATCAAAATTCAATAGGACCTTCAGTATATCAAAACTATTCGATTCAGGCATTTTTTGGGAGGCACACCCATTTTTTCCACCTGACCCCCAAGGTCCTATTGAATTTTGATAAGCTTATTTTGAATTATAAGGCAAAATATGATGGACATTTTGGACGCCTCCTGAGGATGAGTGCACGGGAGGGGGGTTTGATACCTATCACTTGGTCCCCCGAACCAATGGTCTGATCCATAAATTTGTCGCTCTCATGGGAAATTTTCCATTACCGCGATCCTTTTCCTTTATATTGCTTTCGAATCTACTACCATTAAAATTGTACATCTGTACTTTCTTAGTTAGTTTGACGATTTCCTAAAAATATGATATTCAGTATTTTTTGTGTTGATCTTGTTTGGATTCAAGAACGAAACAAGACAATTGGTTTATACTTGCTTATTCTAATACGGAACCATGAGTTATCTTAACACACTCATTCGCAAAATTATAATATATTATAAATTCGTAAAATGTTTATAAATACATTTTTATATTTTTATAATTACTTATACAATTACTTATACATTATTTACAAAAAATTACACCGCATTTTCAAAGTCAACTCAAAATGCGAGATCGCATTTAAATTGTTTATGGTTCACTTTAAATCTATAGATTAAATTAACAACTAAAATGGCAAATTCGAATGTAATTGAACCCCAGGTAGAGCCAAGTTAATACAAAAGTGGAATGCAAATGAGAGCCACCGGGCTCAAGCCGGAATTAAATGGGCCAATTTTTTGGGCCAAAACATTGCGCTTTCTTCCGTAATCACCACTTATTATTAGCGATTTTTGAAAGTGGTGCTTTTCGATAGCACAAACATTTATTTTCTCCCGAGGACCTCGCACATTTTGAATCCGATTTTTGGATTTTTTTCCGGGATCTTAGCAGAACGACAATTAGGCTAGTTTTAAAATGGCTTTAGGGGGTCAGCTTTCGTTCGAAAATATGCCGTTCTTGATCTAGCAATTAATCGTGACGTCGTCGAATTCGCCGTGATGATTTTGCAATTTTTTAATTCGATTTTAGGATTTTTATCCCGCGAACTAAGCAGAACAGCCATTAAGCTCGTTAGGAAACGGCTTTTGAAGGTCAGACTTTCGCTCAGGAATTTACCGTTCCCGTTACCTCAATTAATCATGGCATCGCCGAATTCGCCGTGACGATTTTGCAATTTTTAATTACGGTTTTTGGATTTTTATCCCGTGAACTTAGCCGAACAGCCATTAAGTTCGTTAGAAAATAGCTTTTGAAGGTCAGCTTTCGCTCAGGAATTTACCGTTCACGTTCTCGTAATGAATCGTGACATCTTCGGATTCACCGTGTCATATTTTGCAATTTTTTTGTATTGCATTCCCCGCTACTTAACAAAACAGCTATTAATCTTAATTAATTCGTCCTCTCGTATTTTGTTGAAATATAAATTGTCACTTTTCTGTCGTCTTCGTGTATTTTTTTTTCGTTACAACCAGTAACGTGTTATTTTGCTGATTTTAAAAATACATTTTTGTTTTTTTTTCCTCCAAATTTTTTTTTAATTTGGTTCACACCATTTGTTTACGGTTAAAAAACGGCAAATTCCTATGTGCATACTTTTATCAAACATTGTTGTATCAAACAATGTTTTTCGATAGATGCTTCTGCTAACTTCGTGTGAAGTTAGCAGAACATTCAATTTTTTTTTAAATGGAAAACGGTTAATTTAACACTTTCACGATTAATTTACGGGTAATTAACGGCAAATTATTAGCTTATGCATTTTTCGATTCTTCAAAGTTGTTCTGATAAGTTCATGCAAGTCGAGTAACACCTACTTTAATCTCTACGGAAATGCACGACGCACTTTCCGAGTCCCCGATCGCCGTTTCAGATTTCAAAAGAATACACAGATTATTACTGTGATTGCAAAGAGATTACAAGGAGATTTTAAGGATTACAAAGATATTTCAATAAATTCAAGATATTTCTGAGATCTCAAAGAGATTTTATACGAGATTTCAAGATTCTGTCGGATTGCATTGCATTTGAAGAAATTCTATGATTTCAATAAGATTCTCTTTGGGATTTAAAAAAGATTACAGTGGGATTTTAGGAGATTTCAGGGCAAACGTACGAAGATCATTGATCCGCCCTCGAAACATCAGTGATCCGCCCCTCGAAATAATGTACCGTAATCTGTGAATTTGTTTGCATCCTTTTTGCCTTTTTTAACATATTTTCATATCTCCCGTGCGTTGACCAACTTATCTTTTCTTGTTTTAAATAGAATACCCAATATATCTATATATTTAAATGGTAGAAAAATGTAAAATAATGTATTGGACACTTGGTATAACATTCTCTAATTGATTTTAATTGCAGATAGTAAGTATATGTAATGAGTAAGAACATAAGATAGCCCCGCCTTATGTTTATGCGCCATGCCAAAAAATAAATGGGAGTCTTCTACCCAACTTTTTTGGGTAGAAGACTCCCAGAAGAAAAAAGGAAGAAAAAAGTTATGACGATTATTCCAGACCTTAAGATCTGTTTTTTTTAATATCAAATTTCTTCGAAACGGCTAGGTTCAAGTATAGGTTATGATTTACGATACAAGTTTTTAACACAAAATTCTGTTCTTAACTCAAAATTGTATGTCCTATTATAATAAATTATAATTATAATAAAAATATATAGAGTTGGAATGACAAAATAAAGGGGTATAATAATAATCGAAGAGGGATTTATAGTATCAGTTATAACTTTATAGAATTCGTAGTCTAATAAATGTTCATAAAATAACGAAGAAGAGAGGATCGGAAAAATAAATTTAAAAATCTCTTATATCTGATCGATCAGAAATTAAATCATATTGGCCTTTGCGCTTCCTGTGCCGAGCTATCCTTTATGCAGTAAGGATTCTAGTCGAGGGATTACAAAAATTAAATGTAACGAGACATCCTCCTATAATCTCATCTTCCAGTGAATCTTACGAAATAATATATAAAAAATGTAGAGGGTTCAAATTATAAATTATTTCTATATGTTTACAAAATATGGGATACATACCTATGTATATAAATATTGAAATAAAATTAAGGACACTCTGTATATATCACTATCAAGCTATGTATTTGAATAAACTTCATACTTATATGTATGCACATTTTATTAGATATGTAAGTAACACAAATTCCAGCTTATGGTTGTACATACATATATATTTGTATGTTAACTGGTTTAAGTAAATATAATTAGAGCAAGGAAGTTCTGTTAAATAAATATGTATTATGATGCTAAAAAACTAATCAAACATTTAGATACAGACTATGAAATTAGGCATTAGTTGCTTTGTTTTAATAAACCGTTTAAGTTTTAAGCTGTCCTTATTTCAATTATTCGTGATAGATTAGAACCCTGAATCGAAATAAATTATATTTTGATAAATATGTTTCAGCATCGTTGTTGTTATGTGCCTATATCTACATGACGTATTACTTTTAAATGCAACATATTACAAACCTAAGCAGCGTAATTATTGGGATGAAAAATTAGGTGACTGACCCGATGCACTGAGGTCCAAAATTTTACAAAATGGGAAGTAATTTTATTTATTCTTGTATTTAGTACATATTAGTAACGTTCGCACAGTTATATAATTAAAAAATAATAACTAATTGCATTACCACAAAAGAAGTATTTGGAATTAATAAATACTTAACAGTAACAATTAATACTAAACAATAATACATTTTGTGAAAATTTATTACAGATTGCTTTTAGCATTATTGTAATGCAATAACAATTTTGCAGTTGATATTCCGTCACCGGAATTAAAAGAAAAAAAAATAACAAATTATGCAAAAAATACACTTTCTAGTCGTGTAACTGTGACAAATTTTATTTCTGTCTGGCTGGATTTTCGCGAAATCTCCCGTCTGAAATGTCGTAATCCACCCTGTATATTAATACATATTAAATGGAAACAATATTTGTGGGGTATAGCGCACGCATGAGGAGTTGTGTTAAAAGTGTTTTTTATGGATATATTACTTTTACATATACTTTGTAAACACATACATATATTTTTAAAAACAGTAACATATCTTATAGGCCTGCTTTCGATGACAATAAACATTATTATAACTTATTTTAAGAAAAACTCTTGATTATATTAGTTTAACTGTATTCTAATTTCCAGCAATGTGTAGTTCCAGTTATTAATTTTAACATTTCACAAACTCAGTAATTTATATTTTATTCTCTGTTCTGGTTTAACACTAACTTACTTGAAGCCTTCTGTATGCCATAGAGGCATTCGGTGGCATAGTGTTTTTTGACACAATGTAGTCTTATATCCTAGGATACTTGCTGTATAAATCCCACAGCGGAATATCGTGGAACTATTTTTGTAGGTCAACCTTAATTTCAATAAGACACCTAACAATGTAATATAGTTAGTTAACTAATGCACGCGGATATACATGTCCTAAATAGTTAGGTGTAAGGTACTTACCTTAACATACATTCTGGTAGGGAATATTGTCACTTAACACTTTCTAACTAAATGCAGCCAAATTTCAAAGTAACACTGAAAACACTCTTATAACGTAGACAAATATCATACTCAAATTACCTTATGTTTGCATCTTTGTAGCTGGGGCAAATATAGATAATAATGACCTGAAATTCTAGGATCAGGTAGCCGAGTCTATCCTCTGATCACCTGCATAATATAGTGCAATCGTGGTAACTTTGAAAAATCCATTTATTGCGGTTTTTATAAAGTTTCGACCACTGTGCGATGCAATGAACGCATTTGTAAGATAGTGTTTCATAGTGTAGCGCAACTATACGAGGTGTCTAAATTAAGTAAATGGACTGATTTGTTGATTTTCTTTATTCGAATAGAATTACAATTCAGTATTATCTCCTTCAAAATAACTTCCTTGGGAAGCCACACAGCGCTGGATACTGGATAGCCTTCAGCTAGTCGGTTACAGCTGTTTTCTATGGTCCCAAAATGACGCCCCTTGAGGTGATTTTTTCAATCTCGGGAAGAGAAAAAGTCACAAGGACACAAGTCAGGCGAATAAGGAGGCTGGAGAGCCGCTTGGTCTCTCTGTGAAAATGTTGACTTACTGTTTGGTTTGGCACAAACTCTTTGTGGAATTTCCCGGCTATCAAAAAGCAAGTCAGCATGCATTTGATCTTCGACTTGCTCATTCTTGCTTTTTTGAGTTTTGGAGAGCTTGAATTGTGCCATTCCATGCTTTGGCGCTTGGTTTCCGGGTCATACTCAAACATCCAAGTCTCATCACCAGTAAATGACACGTTCCATAAATTGGGGACCATTTTCAATCGATTCCAAAAAGTCAAGACCTTTATCTCCTGATGTCCTTCTGTTTCTGCGAAAGATTTTTTGGAACCATTTTTGTGAACCATTCCCCGATCAATCTTGTCGTCAAACGACGATCTGAATGCACAAGATCCCATATTCTATCGACATTTTCATCGGTTCTTGAAGACGAAGGCTTTCCACTGCGTGGTTCATTTTCAATCTACTCCGTTCCTTCTGACCTGGGCTCTTGAAAAACACTTCTCTGTAGGCATAAGTTTTGCAAAAGTATTCGTTGCGGTGTGTCCAAGTCTGATAGCACACAGTTGCTCAAAATTAATGTCACTCATTTTTAAAACGCACTAGAAATACGGTTTACGAAAACAGTCACAGAGAACAAACAGACGATTCAGATTTGTTAAACAAGTCATGACAAGTTCAAACTTGTACTGAAGGTGCATTACATGTTAACCTACAGCCCTTCCAAGTCCCGTCTCCTCAGTGTTCCTAGATCGGGCGCTACGTTCATTACTTAATTTACATACCTCGTATATAGATGATCTAAAATCTAAAGTATCCGGACTCTAAGTAATGCATACTTTTTACGTTTCTGTAATAACTTTTTCTTATTTAAAAAATTTGTACTTTTTTGACATTTCATTTCATTATGTAAATTTAAATGAATTATTTATATTTAACGTGTAAATTAATTGAAATTAAGATAGAGAGAACGGCAGCCTAATGCGTACATAGCCGAATGAAGGGCAATTGATAATTTAACTTCTTTGTTGAGTACATGTAAACATGAGGTGAGAACCAATCGCGATCAAATTCGCTAGCGCAGGCATATGAAAGGCATCCGGTTTGTCGGTAGGGTTGTTTGAGTTAAATTTTGAAATACCATTTTATATTTTATTCTGGTCTAGTGCCTGATTAGAAAAGTGTTATTACGAGCGTATTGTAGAAGGACTACATACATTCATAAAAATAAAATGGATATTTTTATCACATTGACGAAAATGTTCAAATAATTAAATGGTATTTTGGTGGCCGGTCTGTAAGGAATATTAAAGCCATTTTTAACGAAAAAGATTTCCCAATAGGCCCTCACTGACGATATCAACGATTAATCGAATCGTTAAAAATTTTGAAAAACATGGTTGTGTTTCACCTAGATCCCACAGAAAAAATGCAGTTCCGAGGTCGAACAGAGGGACATAAATATTTTGGTTACTGTCAATGACAAACCAACATTGTCTGCCAAGACAATGGCTGAAATTGTAGATTGTATGTATGTAAGCTAAAACACATACGTCAGTACATCTCCTTCGAACAACTATTCGCATACTAATATAAAATATAAATTAACCAAACGACAACAAACGTCTAGACCCCGAGCGCTGGCGCAGTAGAACTTTAACTTTGCTTCTCAATTGGTGAAATAACAGCACAACAATATTTGACTCCAAGAAAGTGAATTCAAATTTGGATAATGTGAGTTTTGATACAACTTTTTGTATAACGGTAGTCTTGCTCCAAATTATTCTACATAATATTATTGTTTACACTAAAATTCATGAAGTTAAGCTAAGAAAAGGAACTTGGAAACAAACTCAATGGTATATCAATAAAAATTTTATGTAACATGGTAGTTCATAATCAAAATAAAAAAGCTGCACAAAATACTTAGAATACGGTTTTATTATCATCATTGACTGATGAAGTGAAATATTTTTATAATGAACCTAAAATTGCAAAGTACAAATAATGTTGACAGTAAAAAGTTCTAACAGTCTCACATTCTCCTTAGGAGAATGTGAGTTTTGAAATAATTTACAGATTCCACAATTTAAAATAAATACGAAACTCTATTTCGAAAAATTATGGATAATGTGAGTTTTGCATCTGTACCCCTCAGATATTTTAAAAATTGTTTCACAGCTGTTTAAAGTAATATTAACTGTTTAAAATTATTTCACAGTAGTTGGGTTGAAAAAAGATAACAGTAGACTTTATTATACGAATGGCAACGCAGTCTGAAAATTAAATTGGCTTATATTAATTGATCGTACATAAATGCATTTTGTAAATATAGGGTTTTTATAAAGACTTATTATGATATTAGAGTTAAGAGTTACAGTTAGTTCTGGCAAAGTTGATCTTTAGATTTCCCGCTAAAACCCCCTCTTAGCTTTGTGTACAACCAAGGCCCCCCCCGGCCCAAGTAAATTCGCCTAACTGTGACATAAAAATGTTTCATTGAATATGTATTTAATATCCACCTATGTACGCATTAGGATGCCGCTTACTGTATATGTATATATTGAAATTGCCTGGTTTTAGATTACCATGGAAAAAAACAAATATCTCTTATATTGTGTTTTGACGTTTATGAATACGTTCTCTCGTGACATTTTGCTGCTTTTAGATTGACTGTATTTCACATGGTATATTTGGAAGAAGCAAGGTATGAAAAAAATCGTCTATTTTATTCACATAATAGCTAAACATCAATTGAGCAGCAATATGTACAAATATTTTCTGAACCTACTACTAAGTACCTACTTATCAACAAATACAATGAAAAATATTGTCAAGAAATTTAGGGAATCAGAGAGCGTTAGGATAAAAACCAGAACTAAGGCCTAGGAAGAACGGTAGAAACCAAAAGGAAGATCTGCATAAATATGTTTCTGAATTCTTAATGTTATATACTGTGTGTCCCAGGACAAGTGAAAAAGGAGGTGTAAAAAACAAATAATTTTCGAGTTGAAATGTGACCTTTTGAGATCAAGTCCTGCTTAATTAAAAAGTAGATAATTTTTATCATGTGTTCATTTTCTCAAAATCAAGTAGGTCTTAGCAGAAGTATAATAATTTAATTATTATTTTACGTGTAGGTAAAAAGCCTTTCAAAACCATCAACCAGCTCTGATTTTTTTTAGTTCTTGTCCGATTTTAGTTTCCAATTTCTACATATGTATCAGATTTTTGTGTAACATATATTGAAGTAATTATTCAATTATTGATAGTTATATTTTATATTAAATTATATTTTATATTTTATATTGATAGTTATTTTTTTCAATATTCCTTCCTGAAATTAATGGCAATTATAGTCACTTCCAGCGAAACCGGAAGTCGGATGGGAGAACAGATACTTTTCATAGATTTAATAATTTTCCAAGTCAGTTTTTTTTTTTGGGAATAGATTTTTAACAACACCCTGTATCTCGAGGTTAAATTCAGTTTCATTGGAAAATTCTGCATAACTTTAGCGTTTGAATTTTCCTTCTAGCTCAAAAATAACGTAACATATCAACAACGACAACTTAAATCTGGACACCCTGTACAAACATACCTGTTTTCCATTTTTTACGTTTTTCGTTTTGTGCGTTTAATTTAACAATCAGAAGCGACATCGGAAACTTATTTTACCCTGGGATAACATTCCTAATCAGCAAAATTGAACCATTTTCTTATCGCGAAAATCCGGCTCTTAAACGTTTCTCTATCTCCGCCAAAGTTTACTTTCCTTACCCAAGCGTTATAAAATTACATTAGATAAGTTAAGGCGGAAATCGTTCATGCATAAAAATTCGGCGTTTAAAAGTTCCGCCTCAACCAACAAACCGTATACAAAAACAGATCATCCGTGCAGAAAAAAAGGATATTTTCTCCAGAGGATGAGAAGACAGTTCTCTAAGAGAGTCAGCATTTTGCCTTGTAAGCTTTAAGGACGTCAATTTCTTTAGTAATAAACAATTATTGTTTTATAAAAAATGAATATGTACCTAATTATATTACTAACGTTACTACTAGTTAAACTACTAGTTTCTTGATTATCACTTCATTTTGTCAAGATGACAATAATTGTTTCACCACATAGTGGCCTGGACAACAATGGGGTGTTCAGAAATTTTGCCTGGGGAAGTGCTGATTGTATAGCGAATTTCCTTATAAATTGTCACCCTCTGAAAAATTTATTTCTTGAGATTTCACCGGAAATTTTTTCAAATGTAAACCAGAAAAAACAAAAGACTCGCAAAATAAAAAAAGGTTAACTTATTTTACATTATTTTTTTAATGGAACACCTAATATTGTCACTTTTGACATCAACTTAATTTCCACATTCCAAAAATATGTGATTAGGATCAGTCTTTTTTGAGATAATAAATTAAATAATAGAGAGAAAATAATTCACTCTAAATAAAGGTCTATTGTCACTATCCTGCCAGGCATCTGATCGACATTTCCTGGGCATTATACCGGTAAATACTGGGCATTATACCGGTAAATACTGGTCGGGTTCATCTCACGGAGTGATCACTAGTGCTAATACTAATAACATTTGAACGCCGTCATTTTGAGTAATTGCTCACTTATCAGCAGAAACTTTATGTAGCAAAAAAACTTTTTTCTTTTTTTCTAAACTGTGGCTTGGTTCATCTTCTGTATCAAATATAAGCTTTTTATTTGTACCAATAGTAAAGCAACGCCGAGCAGTTAGCCATGTCTAGCGATTTGAAGTTTTCAGCAAAAAATTCTGCATCTTCTTAAGAATTAAACTTTTTAAAGGGGTGGTATATGATAGTAAAAACCCTGTATAATACATACTTATTATGATGGGTGAGGGTACAACAAAAGCTACTACTTTTTTATTTCCAGCAAAGACCTAGTTCAAGGCGGGGGAGATGATTAACTCAGAACCCCTCTTTGGTACGCCAAAGGGGTCTTTGTATGACAAAGAAGTAGTCTTATTAACTTAGAAGGGTCAGGATCTCGGTCAGGTTGTTATAATGTGGTTATAAATTATACAGGCATGGAATTTCTACATCTTTAAACGATATACCATTTCAACGCATATGTTCCTCCCCCTAAATGCTTTTGTTTAGCTGTCTGTGTTGTATAGTTGGCCAGTTAGCAACATTAACTGCACCCGTCACAGGTGGTTTCATGCATGGGTCTATTCCCTTCCACATCGAATCTTTCAGCGGTTCTATCCCAAAGTCAACGTGTTCCATACCTGTATATAAAATTTTATAAAACGTATGGTTTACCTATTAAATCTACTGCATAAGTAAAAGTTCTTTTATCGTTATTGCTTATTTTCTGTAGCTTCGTCTTGTTTTATATGTTCTTTAATACCCCTTTAGCAATTTCTACCGATGGTTATCTTACCGTGATTGTTTTTTGATGATATTTTTTCTTTGTTTATGTTCACCTATGCAGGTGCAGTTTTTTTATAGGCTGTTTTATAAGTCTTCTTTTTCAAATTGAGCTAATTCCTATAGAAGGGTTACCGATATACGTGATAACGTTACTTTTGTTATGTGATACGTTGACTTTTTTCTAGAAAACGTTCACTGAAAGGAGACAACTTCATTTAAAATATCTAAATAGTTCTAGGTTAAATTAATTCGTATTAAGTTTGCGCTTACGCCATATTATGTCATCTGGCTACGAACTAATCTGGAAAATGCGAGTCAAGTTCAAGACTACGTTCATAAAAAGTACTTGCAAATATTACTTCTACAGTAAAAATGTACTTGTTGTAACTTACAAAAATGAATGTTATTGTTTGAACTTAAGAATCAATATTACAAAAGCACAATTACAAATTTTCATATACATACATACATATTATTATGTAAATAGGGCGTTAATCAAATTCACCTACAAAGGAGTATACAGAGTTATTAGCTCACTGTAAAGGGCATTGAGGTTGTTTGGGCATTTGCTTAAATTAAATTAGCGCCCATCAAACCTAGTAAAAAGTTTATTATATACCAGTAACATACTAAAATATGAAGTCGACCTGAGAGTAAACTACCTTTATTTTCAACCCTAGAGAAAAATATTATAAAGAAATGCAATTCCTTTTATTTGTAAAAGATTAGCTCCAATATGAAGTTTAAGTGCAGGATGGTGAAAAAGCCATTCCTGACATTTTTTCAACTTACCCTCGTACCACAATTCGAACGAAATAGCTCATCATTAAAATCGTATTTTCTGGAGACTATTCTTCAAGATGAATATTGTCATTGTTCAAAACAATGTAAATAACTCGATTATAAAAAGGTCTGCAAGAAACAAACGATTTTTTGGGGCTAACTTTATTTTATGTTCAAGAATAATCCAAAAGTTGGAAAGCACGTTTGGAATAACGTTTTTAATAAATGTTTTTTAAAAACATAACTGCTGTAAGGTGGAAATAATTTTAATTTTACCGATTTAAATTACGTTTTAAAATATTTCAAATAAATGTTACTGTACTTTTAAGAAACATAATGTTGCATGTTTTCAAATGTTATTACAAAAGTATCGCCTCAAAAAGTGTGATTTCTACGAGATTTGCCATAATTATTTACTTTTTTGAACAATTCTTGAATATAAAATTATTTGCACCAAAAAATCGTTTATTTTTTGGTGACGTTGTTATAACTGAGTTATCCGTTGCCCATTTACATTGTTTAGAACAATAACAATATTTTTTTTGGAGAAGAATCTCCATTTTTTCCAAGAAGACACGAGTCCCAGAGATTTTAACGATGAGCGATTTCGTTCGAATTGTGGCACGAGGGTAAGTTGAAAAAAATGTCAGGTACCACTTGTTCACCATACTGCAATGCAACTTCATATTGGAGCTAATGTTTTACAAAGGAATAACTTTTCTTTATAATATTTTTCTCAGGGTTGAAAATAAAGGTAGTTTACTCTTGGGTCGATTTCAAATTTTCGTATACTATGAATGTTTTATTAGGTTTGATGGACGCTATTTTACTTTAAAGACGTGCCCAAAAAACTGACGGTCAAAAAAATTTCTTAAATGCGAACACAAAATTTTTTTCCCATATGGTGCAAACTTTATGGATGGCACTGTATGTGCAGGGTGTCCCATAGCATCGTTGCTTACAATAAAAAAGGTTCTCAAACATTTCAATTAAACAGGTGTATCCAGATTTATGAATAGGATGCGTAGCACGGTAAACGAGTTTCGAGACAATGATCATTGTTACTTGTGCGCCTTCTTTGGGCTATAAACTTATTTAGAACTTCAGAGTCACCCGTATCATCATATTTCATTTAGAAACACCCTGTGAATTATTGTAACCAGTTTTTGTTTATTATTAGATCCCAGATCTCTACTGTACATTCCAGATACGGAGTATCACAAAAACTCTCAAAAGTGAAAACATATTGTTAAAATTTTTAAAATAATGCAACAGTTATTTAGTTATAGAGCAGAAATTGTATGCGACCTCATAAACAAGTGTATTTAGATGTCCAAGTTAAAATATTGTTCATTCTAAGTTCCTTGATACGCGAGCTGTTGTTCTATCCTGATATTTGACGTCATGTGCGATTGAAATCCGAGTTCTGCACATTATAGAAACTACCACCTCGTTAGTTTCAAGAACAACAAATGCACAGTAAATGGCTATATTTGTAAATATGTATGTTTCTCATATTTTCCAACATGAAGCTGTCAGATGACGACATTTTTACTTTTATACATATGTATATTGTATATGTGGACAATTGTATGTATGTAATGCATGTTTTATACAGCTGCTGTGTAGACAACAACCAAAACAAGAAATTACTATTAGTTAGATGTTAAAAAAAATATCGAGGGCTTGAGCCTCTCAAGTTCAGATTACATTATATTAATCCTAATTTCTAAATCCAAACCAATTAGATTGTCAGATTCATTCACAAATTTCATGTATACGGGTAAAAATTCTTTCGCAGAAAAGCAAATAGCTTTTGTAATAAAAAAAAAAACGAAAAAGTGCTGTGTGCAGTCGCGATTAATTAAAAGCAAACCAGACTAAAAGCTACTAGTAAATAGTAGAGTTTAAGGTCAATAACACTTTTATTTCAGTGTTCAACAAACCGGTAATGCATAATGTACTATCGCTAATAGGAAAAAGCTAGAGTGTTAAATGCTGGGTAACTCATTTTAATTTATTTATTTGACATTATCGACTTTTAAACATAGTTAAGTTTTTTATTATTACTATAATTATAAAAAAAGCACTTTTTTCTGTTTTTCAATTATGTACTAGAAGCCCAGGTTCCTTTAGACCTCTCTAGTGTCACATCACTATAGCTTCACATAAAGGGGCTCTTTCATAAACCTTAATCTATTGTAGTATATGTAAGTTCAACTACTACTTGTACTGTAAGTGCATTCATAACACAGGGGAACAAAAAAATTTTTTGGTGCTGGGATTTTAGACCTGATTTTAACTATATTTGGGAAGCTAAATTATAGGTGCAATCCGTTTTTCTCTATCAGCTCTACTTTTTTAGATACATAAATGTATCTAATATCTGGTTTCTATGCAGTTTATTGGTTTCTGAGAGTTCTAAAATTATTTTATAATCATTAATGTAGGTGCAATTGTTTTATTGTCAGTCTGTAAATGAGTAAATTCCAGGTAAATCTATAAATAGTGGAAACATTGCCTCCCAGGTACCTGAACTGACCCCTTTTATACCCCTAACTCAGGTAAGTCTCGTCAGTTTGTGCCTTCTTGCTAAAAGAGAGTAGATCGAATTCGGCGTGTTATTTTCTGTTAAGAAAAGAGTGTTGTGTTATTGAACAGAATTAAAATGAGTTCAGCGTCCAGTTCAAGAAGAAGTTGTGTCAATCAACCTGATGTGTTTTGTTATATATGCGGAGAATACATGTTCCAACAAAACAGACGAGCTATTACTGACTTTGTGAAGCAAGCATATTTGGCATACTTTGAGTTAAGCTTGGTGATCAGGACAAAACGTGGGCCCCGCATCTTGTATGTAAAACTTGCACAAGAGCAATTACGGCAGTGGACTACCGGCAAAAGAAAATGTTTGAAATTCGGCGTACCAATGGTTTGGAGAGAACCAAAAAACCACTTCGATGATTGCTATTTCTGTTTAGCAAATATTAATGGAATCAATCGAAATAACCGCCATAAATGGACCTATCCCAATTTAGACACGGCAATACGCCTTATCCCGCACTCAGATGAAATACCGATTCCAACATTTCATGAGCTACCAGATATCTCTGATAACGAACATTGTCCCTCTGATCGCTCTTCCGATGCTAATGAAACTAACAGTGACTATGAGGGGACGTCTTCAGTTCCTCAACGCTTCAATCAAAACGAATTAAATGATCTCACCAGGGATCTCAATTTATCGAAAAAAGCTGCTGAAGTACTGGCTTCTAGGTTAAACGACAAAAATTTACTGGAACAAGGAACCAAAAATTACCTTTTACCGTACAAGAGAAAAAGATCTGCTACCATTCTTTTCTCAAGAAGACAATCTTGTATTTTGTCACGAAATTAGGGGACTCATGAAAGAAATGGGACTTTCTGAATATATTCCAGATGATTGGCGCCTATTTATTGACAGTTCAAGCGAAGTTTAAAATGTGTCCTTCTACATAATGGGAATAAATATGGTTCAATACCGTTAGCTCACTCAACGAAACTGAAAGAAGAATATAACACAATAGCTTTAGTCTTGCAGAAGATAAAGTATCACGAACATCAATGGTTGATATGTGTAGACTTAAAAATGGTGAACTTTCTTCTTGGGCAGCAAAGTGGTTACACAAAATATCCGTGTTTCTTGTGCCTTTGGGATAGTAGGGACAAAACACACCACTGGGTTAGAAAAGATTGGCCTCTGAGAGAAAAACATGGACGTTGGGGAAAAGAATGTCATTAACGACGCTTTGGTTGAAAGAGAAAAAATCATTCTTCCTCCGTTACACATAAAGTTGGGCTTAATGAAGCAATTTGTAAAAGCTCTTGATAAGGATGGGCCTTGTTTTGAATATATAGGGGTAAAAATGCCTCAGTTGAGCACAGAAAAACTCAAAGCAGGGATATTTGACGGCCCACAAATAAGACAATTAATTAAAGATCCTGCCTTCATAAATTCAATGAATGAAGTTGAACGAGAAGCTTGGACATCATTTGTTGCAGTTGTAGAAAATTTTCTAGGCAAACATAAAGCTGAAAACTATGTTGAAATTGTTAACAAGATGCTGAACAGCTTTAAATCATTAGGGTGCAATATGAGTATAAAAGTACACTATCTAGACAGCCACTTGGACCGGTTTCCAGAAAATTTAGGAGACATGAGTGAGGAACAAGGTGAAAGATTTCACCAAGATATTAAAATTATGGAGGACCGCTACCAAGGAAGATGGGACATCCACATGATGGCAGATTACTGCTGGAGTTTAAAGAGGGACTGTTTGAAAAAACATTCAAGAATGTCGCGGAAAAGAAGTTTTAGAAGTGTCGAGTGACTATATTTGATTTCTTTAATGTTTTTTTTTGTTTGTAAGTTTGACTTAAGATTGTATTTTGGTATAAATAAAATAAAAAAATTCGAATCTACTTTTGTTTATTACACTTGAGATTTGAGTTAAAATCATAGAACTCATATTTCTCTAAAATTGTATATCTTAAAAACTGGAGCTGATAGGGAAAATGAATACGATATTTGAATTCAGGACATCAAACTGATATAGAATCAGTTCAAAAACCCTCGGCACCAAAACAGCTGTTCCCCAGTGTAATTCATAATACATACATAACTATAACAGTAGTTCATTAAACAAGATTTATGTTGCATATATTTTTAGAATTAGAATACAATACATTTAGAAGTTATAAAAGCATTCTTATAGTCTAGCTTGCGAAATTTTATCTCAAAAACGATTTTGAATCTTTTACATAAGATAAGTATTCACTTCTTAGCTAATGCAGATGTGTTTGAAGTATTTGTGGTATCAAAGTATTTTCTATTAGTACGCCCTCAGTTTGTCAATATTAACCAATTGGAAATTTTCAAAATACAATCCAAAATGTTCATTACAATCTGATATCCTAAAGGTGATTGACATACATACCCACATCACATGATACAGATGAGAACACCTTTAGTTCTTGAAATTTGATGGCTGTTTTACATTTACTTGATCTTCATTGACAATGCCGCTTTTAATATTTTTTCTTGCTCAAATAATATATAATCATTACTACTAAATAACTTATATAAAAATAATGCTTTTGACACCACTAGTAAATATTTTAATTATATATCTAAATATGCTATTAAAATAATACCAATCCGAAGAATGTATAAGAGAAGGTTTTTGAAACAGTGTAATGGGTGTTATGAATAAATACTATTTTTTTGTAGTTTTATGAAACAGAATTAATATACTATTATATATAATAGTAAGATCTAATAAAGAATGAAATACAATTTTCTAATGTATTTGTGAAACACCGAAGTTGTATTTTCTTTTCTATAAATCCGTTTTATGCTAGTCCCAGATTGATACAATATCGGCCAACTTGTTTTCCTACCAAATACAGTGGAAAGGACACTCTAAAATATTTTTTTTATCTATTTTCCCATTGTCTGATATTTTACTCATCATACATTACAATCATACATTTAACTCATCTCGACGGAAAAACTAACAAAAATAATCGCTTTTGTGATATTTGTGATCATAATAAACACCAGGTGTTATCACAATATGATTAAATGATTGATATAGAGTTTTAGTAAAACATATGTACAGTACTCCCAGAATATATTCGCCCGCGAACTGCACACACGAACGTAGTATACTGATACCACAGATACCTGTATATAAGATATACCTACAAACAAAAAATAACAGACTTTGCTTATTGAAGCGTTCACGGCTGTAGCTGCAAAAGAAATAAACACAATTTCAGGTTTTGTGTACTGCAGCCAAGGGCAACATTACTCTTGCTGCACTGTAGAAACAACGACAGTTATCATTATTTGTATTTGGTTCCGAAGGTTACTTGTAATAATGTTGTTCTAAATTAAATTTACATGAAGTTTTTCGAAAATACACAAAACGTAATACGAACGGTATACTATATATACATATTTGGAATTAGAATGATATAGGAAACATACATTTTAAAAAAAATACAGGGTACGTAAAAGGTAATGTAAAATCGGTTTTTACTTTTTATTTTTAAATCGATCAAAAATTAAATAAATAAAGAGGTATTCAGTTATAAAAGTAAGTAAATACATTTAAAAATAATGACAAATACAACAATTGTAAGAAACATTTGCAAATGTAGATATTGCAATTTTTTAAAGTCTGCACCAAAAATTCCTTGAATCATCCCGTTGCCTATTACTGCGTTTAGTTCTATTCACCCTTCTTCCTCCCCTGTCCGGGCAAATAAACAGTCGAAGTGGTTTCCTTGATTGGGTGTTTCCAATTAAGATTGAAGGGATGACAGATAAATTGAGTGTCTGATACATTCAAGATTTTGTCGTGTTACATTGAGGGTGCTTACAAGTTACTGCGTTAGAGTTATCAAATATTACAGTGTGTTAGAGACAGGCGTCTACATGTACACGATCGACAATGTAAACATATACTTTAAATTAAAAACAGTAGGTATTTTACTTCCTCAACGTATGCCGTGGAATCGATCCCCATGAATCGATGTTTTGAATTATTACCCTTAGAACTGCCAAGTTTTTATTATTAAGAAAATTAAATGTGAAAACGGCAGAACAAAAAGGTTTTATAATCGACAATTACTTTAGAAATGGTAGAAGGGTTGATGGGCAGTGGGTTTATTCAACAAAGAATGCCTTTCATGACTTTCAGAACACTTTGAGAACAGAATGTCCATACATAGTCATGGATTTTTACCAGTTTCGCCAAATTTTCACTAGAGCTGTGGATTTGTTTAGAGAAACAGGAAATGTGAATAGAAAGGAAGGCAGTGGGAAACCTAAAGTTCGCATTGCACAAAAACTTGAAGTGAGGCAAATTGTTGATGAACACCCAAAAAAAACCTATTTGATGTTTAAGCCAGTATATAAATGTATCCTACGGAATCTGCAATACAATCCTAAGATGTGATCTACTCATCACCTAAGCTCAGTCCAAGAATTGTTACCAGACGACTAACCGCAGTGAATGCAATTTTCAGACATAAATAACTTTGGAAACTTTGAAAATCATTTTAGCTGACGAGGCATGGTTTTACCTTTCTGGTTATGCTAATTCTCAAGAAATCAAAATGTGAAACTCTGAAAATCCACATTTCTTTATAGAGAAGATTCTGCATTTTCAGAAAGTTGGCGTGTGGCCGTATGGAAAATAAGGTTAATAAGACCTTTTTTAAGGGACTCTCAATTCGGCGCAATACCGTAATGACGTTTTAGAAAATGTTTGTAAATGTTTGTCTTGCGATCTCACGCCGTGAGACTTCTTTTAATGGAAAGCATTTAAAACTTGGTTTTCAAAACCCCTTTCGAAAATTTAGAAGACCTAGAATTACAAATACATCTCAGGATATGAACAACTCTCCCCAAGTTCTCACTAATGTTTTCCATTATGTGAAAAGAATAATGAGAACATGTTTGGAAGTAGAGATGTGTACACGTCACTCATTCGGTTTAAATGTATAGTTTTTAGGTTCTTTGTTGTAATTGATTTTTTTTTAAATTACGTATTATGTAAAATTGTTTTCAGTATAATGGTGAATATTTTCAACAACATGAGGGCACGGCAATGGGTAACTCCTTGTCACCTTTCATTGCAAATCTTTTTATGAGTAAATTTGAGACAGAAGTAAAAGATAAATTCGAGTATTTCCCTAGAGTTTGGTTCAGGTATGTGGACGACATCTTCGCGGTATTTGATACAAAAACAATTAGTTTAGATAATTTTGTTGCCAAATTAAATAACCGTTTCCCTACCATAAAATTTACATATGAAGTGGAAGACAATGACCAGTTACCATTTTTAGATGTACTAGTTATTAGAAATAGTGAAAATAAGTTAGAGTTTGATTTATATAGGAAAGAAACCGCGACTTTTAGATATATTCCCAACGATTCCCACCACCCTTTTCAACATAAAATGGCAAGTTTTAATTTTCTAATTCACCGTTTGTTAAATTTTCCCTTCAGTAAAAAAAGAGGTTTGAACATGAGAAACAATTAATTAAGAATATAGCTAAGACTAACGGTTACTCAGTCCATTTAATAGATACGTTAATAATGAAGCATAAATTTAAGAGAACCCTGTACAATTCCACGACTTTTCCATTTGAACCGTTACCATATGAACCTAAATTCACCCGCGGACTAGATAAAATTTTTAAAAATATTAATATCAATTTGGTTTATAATTCTAAAAATAAACTACAGACGCTTTTAGGTAACCCCAAAGACAAAATCGACAATAACGAAAAGTCAGGAATATACGAAATAAGTTGTAAAGATTGTGATCAAGAGTATATTGGGCAAACAAAAAGATCTATATTGATTAGATTTAAAGAACACATGGCTCATTTGAAATATGGCAGAACAGAAAAATCTTGTGTTGACCAACACGCTTTTGACAACAACCATAGGATATACATAAATAATTTAAAATTAATTAGAAATGTAACAAACAGTAGACAGTTGGATGCTTTTGAAAGTTTAGAAATCATTAAGTGTAACAATAGTATGAATAAGGACAATGGTCCGATACCCACCAGTCCACTGTTTGCTCCGATAAACAAAGACAGATACGGTTCAGTGAACCGTGGCAACAACTTTTGGTATAAATAGTGCAAGTGTGTAGGCTAGAATTTAGTTTTAATCTCCTCCTGAAGATGCCAACATGGTTGGCGAAACGCGCGTATAGAAAAGTGTAGTAGTTCGGTGTTTCGTGGAAGACGTCCAGTTTTTTGTTTCTACGCCGAAGGTTCCAGTACCTACTCCGGTATTATGTAATGACAATGACAGTAACATAATTGTCTTAATAATGAAAACTCCAGAACTTAAGGATTCTAAGGGGGATGTAATTCAAAACATGCAGGATTGATTCCACGGCATACTTTGCGGGATTTTTTATCTTGTACGATATCTTGTGACTTACCAATGAAAGATACATAAATCGTTTCTCCTAATTTTGAATTTGTCCGTGAGTAAACATTACTATAATAATTACTATAATGTCTTAATATTATTATTTTTTGTTTATTGTTATTGCTGACGATCTTTGTTTTCCATAAGTTTGATTGTATGGGATAAAAATAATTGATAAAATTGATTAGGATATTTTCAAACCTTAAATATTTTTTATAATATTAGACCACGACTGAAATTGTTTTGACATACAGTGTGTCCCACTTAAGGTATATCGATACTTCTAAAAGTATGGATATTCTTCAATGGTATGGCATGGTATGGATTCTCTTCTTTATTTGTAGTCGGATTTTCAATTTTTTTTTAAGATAAGTCTCAAAAAATACATCAGATGTGTGCTTCACGCATCCCATCAAGTCAAAAATAAATGTCATGGCCAACTAGAAATTCTATTTTCATGCGAAAAATCAAGAACTGTTATTATCTTTATTTGTAAATAATTGACATCCATTCTTACTCAGGACCATCGTAAACTGTATTGTACCAGTTTTTATTCATTCGACAAATATTCCTTAATTTTCACACATCTAAAATGGCGACTTTCTGGCACTTCTAGATATACCTACCGGGAGTGAATATTAACTTTGTTATTTTAAATTCGTTATTTTATGCCATGTTTGGTTTCTACTCATTAATATAGTCACTTTAATAATACATGGGATTTTAGATGTGTAGGTACCTATCCCCGAAAACCCCAATAGATGATTTTTCAGTCTCTGTATATGCCTAGGTACTTACAAATCGTTAGTAACACAAACTGTAAACATATTTTTTTCCGTGGAAAGTATGTACCTACCTGGTATATAACACATTGTATTAAATTAACAAGAGAACAATTTACTGTCAAATAAATGACGACCATTCTTTTCCATTTTTTATTTGAGATTCCGTACGGTTCAGAAATAAAATGCTAGATGGAATTATGCCTGATATATGTAACTGTATCTAAATGTTATTCGTAATATAGTTATTGATTTATAGATATTTATATGTATGTAGCAGTGTTGGGCAGTAGCTAACTACATGAGTAGCTAATTACAATGACAGCTACTCGATTAAAAGTAACGTAGCTACAACTTTCAACCTTACTGCTTGTAGTAATTAGGTCGAAATACTGATTGGAAACTGCAAACTGCATCTTGAGTAGTTGCAAACAACAACTACTAGCTGTAGCTGCTTGCTGCAACTAATTTTAATGGGAGTTACAGTAGCTGTAGTTTGAAATAACAGCTACAGCTAGTAGTTGTGAAAAATGTAGTTGCGGTGAACAGCTACAGATAGTAGCTGTAGCTGTAGCTATAAGCAAACAGCTACAACTACTCATGATTTACGTACTCGAATCACCGAAAAATGGGGAAACCATATGTATAAACAAACAAACTATATACATACATAGTTCTGTTAAGAAAGTGATCGAATTAGTTATGAGTGTTTGGAGAGTTATCGAATTAGTGATTATTAGTGAATTACTTATGTAGTTTCAAATGTTTTGCAAAATTTGAAAATATAACTTTGAACTTTCAAAAATTTGTTCGCGCAGATATCAGAAATATGATGTACCTCTGAATCTGAAGAATATTTATTCATTAATCATTATAAAATCATCCATGATATCTATTTCACCATCATATTAATGTAAATGGATAGGTATAGGTATCATGATTTGGCTACTTCGTGAGAGGTAATTATTACAAACCATATCCGAACTATACTACTCGTAGGTTCGTGTGTCAGATCATCTTCACATTGTGAGGACGTCTTAAGTGTCAATTAGAGTCAAATAAGAGACAACTCTTATTTGACATTTTTCCAGTACGAAAGAAAAGTAGCTGTAGTTCTCTGCTTATAGCTACAGCTACAGCTACTAGCTGTAGCAGTTCGCCGCAACTACATTTTTCACAACTACTAGCTGTAGCTGTTATTTCAAGCTACAGCTACTGTAGCTTCCACAGAACTAGCTCTGGTGAACAACTTCAAGCTAGTTAGTGTAGCTGTAGTTGCAACTACATCCCAACTACAGTAGCTGTAGTTTTTTAACTGTAGTTGAAGCTACATTTTGCCCCACACTGGTATGTAGTAAGCGTGACGATTTATTTCACTTATACTTTAGTGTCCTTAATAAACATTAAATAAAAAAAACGTTCCATTCTCTGTTGAACTAATAGTGTAAACATTTTATAGTAATTCTTTTCTTTTTCTGATATACAACACCTTTATATTGAAACGTTCCTCTGTAATGATTTAGGTATAACTTATAAAATTGATATTTTTTACTAATAAAATATATTTAGTCTATCTAGTATAGCACGCAACAACATATCGTTATATTTAAATTAATATACCATTTCTATTTATTTTTTCTACTGGGTCTCCGTAAGTAACTTCCATTGTGGAGAAAATGAATAATTCATTTAAAATTAATAAAGTTTTTATTTTATACCGGATGATTCTCGAAAGTGGCGCACCTCCATAACATTGCTGTTTTCAGAGATAAAGAAATGAAATCTTCGAGTTGATATTAGATATAAATATGTATTTATTGACATAGTCGGTAATTTTTATTCACTTCTGGTTTATAATCGGGGAAATTCTTTGGCCCATTTACTTAAATACTTAGATACTTGTATTAATACATACTTAATAAGTCTTTTATCTTAAACTAGTTTGACAACATTTTATATATGTAGGTTCATATGTGGATTACAAAACTGCGAATGTAATTTTTGTATTCGCGATGTTGCTAAACTTTTAAAATTAAAACTTTACTTTTATAAACTTGTAAAATGGGATGCTCCGTATATTTCTAAATTTCCTATTAGAGTTTTATGTCGCTAACTCAACGATACCTGGTTGTGATAGTTTGTGTTGAATATTAGTATCCACATATTATGAAGAACATTTTTATTCCTTAATCTAGATTCAGAACAGAATAGAAAGTGTGACACTATTTAGTGATAACAATGTTTGCACAGGTCAAACAAGAACAAACGTTCTCGTGTCTATAGTTGAATATCCTCAACAGTGTACAAGAACAGTTGCCACAAAATATGAAATTAGTTATCCATCTGTTCGTAAGTACCTTCCTTAAAAAATGACATCCCTATAAGGTACGTTTGTTTGGTTTAAGAACTGAACAAAGATGTTCCAGATCGTGGGTTGCAGTTTTGCAAAATAATGTTAAATCAATTAAAACGCAATATATTTTTTAGCCATTTATTTCTGATGAGGCAATTTTTTTAAATGGCACAGTAAATAGACAGAACTGCAGGTATTGGTCCGATGAAAAGACCAGACGCTTTCTAGATGATATAAATCTTCGTCTGTGAATAGATGAATTTGGTTTCAGTAAGATGGAGCTCCTCTCCATTATCTACAAGGTGTGCGAGACTTTCTTGACACTATATTTCCAATTATTAAGTCATTGGATTTGAAGAAGAGAAGCTACCGAATGGCCAGCAAGATCTCCAGATTTGATCCCATTGCACTATTTATTATGGAGTTATTTAGGAGGTAAAATTTACCTTAACAGGCCACACATTATCCAGTAATTAAAAGATAGAATAAGAAGCAATAGCACTCGTCTTTCCGAAAACCATCAGAAATGTTGTGGATGAGTTTTCATTCAGAACTGAGTTCTGTTTTCAGAACCATTTTGAGCATTGACTTTATGTTTTTTATTTTTCCATAGGTTTTTGAGTTATATTTTTTCGAATCTCGATTACAAGCATAAACATGTTCTTTCTAATTCCTGCGTAGTAATATTCAACACAAAACAACGTAGATTGATATCACAGAATCGGCAATAAAATATTCTATCAGAAGATTTAAAAACATACAGAGTATCCCAAATTAACATAAAAAGTTTTCTTTTATGCCTCAGACGTTAGAAGTTGGGCAACAGCGCGAAATTAAAATTATCGAAGGGTTACATACGCAAGATTATTACACAAAACTTTGTCAAGTAGTAAAAACAATTTCAAAGATTTCTGCATATATCCATACATTACGCATACACTGTATAAAATAAATTCCAATAAATTTTATTTTGATTCAAGAAAACACTTTAAGTCACTTGGTTCATAATGATTTTCTTATTTAATTAGTATTGAAGCTTTATAAGCCACTGAATTTTCTTAAAAGCATGAATTTGAATTTATGTTCATAATGAGAGAGTGAGATGGATTCATTAAAATACAATTTGTTTTTCACATTAGAAACTGAATTTCATTTAAGAAATATTTGCTTTTATACAGATAAGGATCTAACGAAAAACAGCTAAATTATAAATTAGTCACCGCGTAGAAACAAGAGTTTTACAAACAAAATAATGAATATTTATATAGGACGCTGATTACTTCGTTGGGAGGCAAGATTATTAAAATGGAGCCACTGAATAAAGATGCCTAGGTTGGTGAAACGTAAATATTTTATATAAGGATTGCAAAGTCCAATTTGTCTGGAAAGAATCAATCTTCTTTATTATTCAGCGGTATGTGGATTGAGATTTAGAACAAAAAAGGTCTTTATATGTAACTGTTTAAATTCAGTGTTTTACAGTACAATCGATAACAAACATTTCACATTGCCTTAATTAGGGCAGAAATTTTTTTCTGGGACTGTCTGGTATAAGGTGGGGAGTGTGAAGTTATCGACCTCGAAAGCCGGGGGAGAACTTTTGGCAGACGAAAAATCACGACATGCATTGGTCAAAGTTGGTTGAAAGTGATGTGATGCGTATTGGAAATTCGAACATCGACGATATTTTCCAAAATATCGTAAAGTGAAGTTTTCGAGCGGTAATAAGAGCGTTCGGCAATAATGGGTAACAACCCATTACTGTCGAACGCATTGTTGTTGAGAGGCAGGTGTCATTGAGATGTTAACGTTCTTTCTAACTGGGATTACTAGTCCAACCTAAACGAACGTACACATGGTGGAACCAGGAATGAGTGGCAAATCTGACACCTTCTTTTCAACATCATCGTACAAATATGACCCTGACTACATTTACAACCTTCTCCGGTTATGACACGGCATTCCCTTTTAGACATGGCAAGACTAAACTATGTGTCCTTATTGAAAACAACCCTGCATTAAAGGAGGCGGCATCTACATTTAATGAGGCATCAGCATGAACAGCCCAAATCAGAGCAGGGGAAGCTATTTTCATAGCATTGTATGGCGTTGGTGCAGTCACAGAGCAATCACTTGACAAGAGAAAGTATCAGCGATTCAATAAGATGTCTTCAAAGGGGAAGTCGGGCTTGCTATGACTGTCACCCATCCTTGATGCAGCCGACAATCGTTGCCGCAGAATATTTCCTCAGTTTTAATCTTCTCCTGAAGATGCCAACTTGGTTGGCGAAACGCGCGTCGAGAAAAGTATAGTAGGTCGGTATTTCGTGGAAAACGTCCATTTTTTTGTTTCTACGCCGAAGGTTCCAGTACCCACTCCAGGACATACAGCTACGTGCATAAAAATAGCACCGACTGTATTTTACATTAAAAACATGAAATATAAAAGGCAAGCCTTAGTTGCATCTGTTTAGCTTTTTATTACAAAAAGAGTAATGATATAACAAAACATTATATATAATATATTGTTCCAAATAAACTAAAAATAAATGTAGCACATTCAGTTAACTTATAATATCTCAAGTTTTTACTGTGCAAAAAAAATAGCACCGCTCGTGAAACATACAAATTACTGTACAAGGAATCAAATAAAATTAAAAAGTTAAACTGTAACATATTAGTACTTTGTTGTATAACCTTTGTTTTTCAAAACAGCAGCACAACGCCGTGGCATAGAGTCAACCAGCGCTTGACAACACTAATGGAATAGCCTCCCACGCTGATTGCACAGCATACCATAATTCTGCTGTATTCATAGTTTTTGCTTTAAAAACAGCTTTTTTAACATCTGCCCAAAGATTTTCAATTGGGTTCAGGTCTGCTGACTGAGCGGGCAATTCCATAACCTGAACTCGATTTTGTGCAAAAAAGCCTTTTGCTAGTCTGCTGATATGTTTTGGAACATTGTCCTGCTGTAAGACCCATCTGAGCGGCATATTCCAGTCCACATAGCGCAACATTACTTCTCTCATTATATCAACGTAGACTAATGCGGTTATCGTAGGCTTGATGCAAAATATTGGCCCAGTACCATGATACGAGAAAGAACCCCACACACTAATTTTTGCTCCGCCATGTTTAACGGTTTTGACTGTATACTGAGGTTTAAGTTCATCTCTTGTTGGTCTGCGGACAAATGTTCTACAGCCTGGAGTACCAAATAACTCAATTTTCGACTCATAGGTACAGAGGATATTTGTCCATTATGCCAGAGGCCAGTTTAAATGTTCCCGAGCGAATTTGATTCTGTCACGAAGATGTTTCTTCTTGAGTAACGGTACTTTCCTAGGAGTTCTGGCCATCCAGTTTTTCTCTATGAGCCTTCTTCTTATTGTAGATGTGTCTACAGTGAGATTTAATTCCTTTTTAATTTGAGTTGACGTTATAAAAGAATTTTTTTTGTTCGTCTTAGGATGCTTCTTTCATCAGTTAATGATAGTTTTTTTCTTTCGGCCTCTTTTTTCTTCTTTTTCTTTAAATTTCTTGGCATTACTGATCATTTTATTAGAACATCCGACCACTTCCCTAATAAATTTGTATGTTTTCCCTTTAGCCAATAATTTGTTTATGAACAAACGTTCTTCTTTCGTGCAATGTTTTCCACGACCCATTTAATATTTAAATTAAATTAAAATTCAATTCAGATATTAACTATAGGCTTATATTATTTTACCTTTGACTTCATTGTTCTATGCTGAAAAGATGTTTAGATGTTACGGCGTCGAACTGCTATCATAGACTGAATTGGTGCTATTATTTTCGCAGGTCAATATTGATTTTATTTAGGGCTTCAGAAACTCAGTGGATCTCAAATAAATATCTTGAGAACACTTTTGAATGCATATTGCAGAGCAGTCAATACGTGATTATGGAGTTAATTTGAGTATTCACTATGGTGCTATTTTTTTCACATAGCTGTATATTATAACAATTAGTACACCAGTTGCAGTAGTGACTGGGTGCCGCTTCTTTTTTATTGGCACAGGGTGAGACCAAGGCTATCTTGTTTCCGTCCCCACTGAAGGGGTCCAAGTTGTTTCCCAGCACTGGGAAACACACAGTCAGGGTCATACTTGGCTACACTACGATGATGATGAAAAGAAGGTGCCAGATTTGCCACTCTTTCCAGGTTTCAGCATGTGTACGTTCGTTTTTGTTGAACTAGAAGCCTCAGTTGACACAAGAACGTCAACATATCAAATACACCAGCATCTCAACAACAATGCGTTTGGCAAGAATGGGTAAAATCCGCTCACAAACTTCACTTTATGATATATTGGAAAATATCGTCGATGTTCAAACTTCTTTAGAATACAAATTACACATCAGCAAACAAATTTGACCAATGCATTTTGTAAATGGAATTTTTGTCTACTTTAATTCCGAAACGTATACAATTTTCTGTAGCATGCAGCGTTTAGGAGTTATAAGCAGAAACACTAAAAAAAGTGCGAACATTTCCTGGTTTTTCGCCTGCCAAAACTTCTTCCTCCGACATTCGAGGTCGAAAACTTAGTTTCACACTTCTCACCTTATACCGAACAGTCCTAGAAAAAAATCTTCTGTCCTAATTAATGCAAGCTGTCACTTATTGAAGTTTATTCCATTGCATATATGTACATACTAACCCTCCTCACTCACTCTTCTCTTTGCATTTTGCAAAGCATTGGCAGTTATCACTACTATGTCACGAATACGCTATGCAACTTTTGTTATTCTTATTATTTTTTTAAGGAAAATTCGTATAGTGAGAAGCAAATTGAGATAAGTTTGTACTGACTTTGTGCCTCATCTCATCATGCGTTAAGATAGAATTGTATTCTGTTGCTAACTTAATGATTTGTTCAGTGCAGTTATAAACAATTCTTAAATTTTTTATTAATGGTGATGCTTAACTTGATCTTAGAATTTTCATCTATTTCCAAGTTCCGAATTTCGATAAAATCATCGACTAATACTTCGCTTTTAAGGCAACGAGGGGTTGAGTGGATGAGAAGGGTAAATATGGAAATGGATTAAACTTCAATAATCGTAAAGGGTTTTTTGTTCAAAGTCTCTAATTTTACTTTTTGTTTGGACCACGTAGTGTGGAGTAATAAACGAAAATTAAAATTAACTCTATTAAAAAATAGCATAGCTGTCATAAAAAGTTACATTTTTATTGGTGCGTTATAAGGAACGTGTTAAAAGCATTTTTACCATATGTATTAAAACTTTAAAATTTTATGTGTTTGTAAGCATAACGTCATTGAGTTTCGCAAATAAAGACGATGCCTCATATAAAAATAAAAAAAATAATTAACTGGCAAGTCAAAGTATATATACGATTTCGTTTTATCAACATTGATCTCAAAATAGGACAGTTGTATAAAAAAATTATTTTATAAAAGATATTTTGTTTATATTTGTTAAAAGTGATTTTATTTTGTCCGTGTAATTGATCAAATCCATGTTTCGCAACCTTCTCAATTCATAAATTAAAATACTTAATATCATAAATAACCTAAACTGTATTGATTTTTCACATATTTTGGAACAGCTTAGGATCGAGGCACCAAAACTATTCAAAAAACCACTCAATTAGGCCAATTTTGGTGAGGTTTAATTTTGAATGACTCGATCAGTTCTTAGTGTCAATATTGTCTTCCACTTTTTTTTCCTGTAAAATATTTATTATTTTTGTACGATTCGTATGTATGTACAATATGTCCATTGTACATTCATCCGTATACAGGATACGGAACCTTCGGCGCGCGAAATTAACTCGCACTTCATGAGTATTTTTCATTTGCCAAGAAGGCATTTCCTCGACTCTTCTTTGTGATTTGAAAGATACTATCAGTTACGACTTTATTCTGTTCTTTGTGGTTGAGTGCTCTCACGAAATGGG
>JAPWTK010000376.1:325000-340000 GCA_029963805.1 Aromia moschata | reverse complement strand
ATTATGTACTTGACGAGCTGGTGACTGTAATGTGACGGGGATGATTTATCAATAACCTTCATAACCCCAAAAATCATACTCAAATCAAGTAATCATACTCAAAACCTCATAACTTCAAAAATCTTAACCTCAAAAAACCCTATGTATGTGTTCTGCAACTGCTCGAGCTCAGCAATGGATGAAGAAGCATGAATATGATCCAATCATGGCTGTCAACTTCATAGCCGTGGAATTCTAAATCTTCGTAATCCCATAACCTCATAACCTCCAAACCCTTACCCTCAAAAACCTTATAAATAGGTCCTGCGAAATCTGGGACACGACAACGTGATGAAAAGGCATGCATATGATCCAATCATGACTCTGAAACTCATATACTCGCATGTTATAGGGTTTTGAGTGTGTGTCGTAGGGTTGAAAGTATTCGAGGCATAGGATTGTTATTATATAGACATCCAAAAAAACGTCATCAAAGTTGGCCGAGAAAAAAAATACGTATTTCTAATCTTAATCGAATTTATAACCTTATTTACTTGTCAAGACTGTCACATCATATGACAGCCATTGTTTATTTTACAAATTGTGACAGTCACTTGTCAAAAGTTTGACATAATCGAAAAGCTTCGACATGACCGCTATTTCCATCTCTCTCGTTCATAGCCAGAGTTGATGACGGTTTTTTTGGATGTCTATATCATCTCCGTCCATAACATTACAATCACAAACTCGTTAAGTACATGGTTTCTGACTTATTGTTTTTCATAGTGAATTTTGTTCTTGAGGAAAGAACTGACAGTCGTAAATGCATCCTGACTTCAGAATTTGATTCAACGTGTTGAAAAACTTAGCAAGGGAATGGTCTTCTCTGGCTTTGTGTACCTGTGTAATCAAGCTACCATGTAAAAATGTGTTTTTCGAGGTTAGAAAAAAAAACTAGAAGTGAACGAGGAAAACTGAAGACTGATTCGTATTCAGTGACCCCAAAAACATAATGGAGACCGGGTCTGTCCTTCCGCGCATTGGAAAAACTTTTGTTTGATTTCCTGTGTAATTTCTGTCTATTGTCTAGTTTATGTTAATCAGTCACATCTTCTATTTATCATATTCGTTTGGCTAACTCATTTTGGCTTCTTTAAATGAGGTATATGTCTATTAGCAGTTACGGTGTAAGCAGGACGGCTCTATAATTATTTATTGTACAAAGTATACGAAGGTTTTATGTAGATAAGTAGGTGAGCTATAAAATTCATTTTATTATGAATTAATGGATGCACAGAACCGCAATTTATGCGGATAGTTTGGAATAGAATCTCGCGTATTTTACTTTTATCGGCTTTAAAACCATTAATTTAATATTTATGGATAATTACGCTGCTTTGTGGGGAAAGAGCAACTACTAAATAATATTTTCCAGGTGTATAACTTTTAAATCTTTCATAAAAGTTAAGGAGTATAGGTATATACCTAGAAGAATTTCTCGACATAAATATCTGATGAATAGAATAGGTATTTGGACAGTTTTCCTAACAATTTACTTTAAACATGATGGTAATTTTATTAGATTTAAAAAGGTGTTTTTTGAGTTAATCACCTATTTTCGTTTTATCACGTTTTTAACTGGTTACAGAAAATTCGCTTCACCTACTGAGCTATTTTTATTACCATAGGACATTGACGCTTCGTACATTTTTTTATCTGGGGTTCAATGAAACAATAAATTCAGTATAATATAAATCATAAATTTAATTTTAATTTCTTTTAAATTTGGTTTTATTTTCATGTGCTCTATGTACTCATTACATTCCTCATTAGCATATATCGTTACCCTAATTCGCAAATGTCGTAAGTCCATTAAAGGATGAAATTCAAATGTTATAGCCATCTCGTTGATCAGTATGTAAGCTACCTATCAATAAATCTGCACGCCCTAAATACAGTTCCCTGTAATGTAAAACACGTTTAAGAAAACATTGTTAGTCCAGAGATGATCGGAAGAAACTATCGTAAGTCCGTTATATAAGGATGCAGAAGTCGTAAGTCATTAAAAAAAACTGAAAAACCACTGCGTAATTAAGGTAACGTAATATCTGACAATGATAACACATTTAAAAATATTTTGACATATACTATATCACCAAATTTGTTTTACAGATATACATATGTATTATTATAATGATTGCGATGAATTCAAGATTGTGTTGATAAAGAGCTATTCTATTTAATTCATATAATGAGAGAAAGAGATGATGAATAAATATTTATCGTATCATCCATTTTCTTAAAAATTATATCATCAATTTATACTATTAATTGTCATGTTAAAGTACTTTGTTCTTTAATTATTATATCAGTAACAGCGAGGTAACGTGTGACAGGAGTCAAATAAGGTATGTAGTGAATAATAAATTATATATCTACCTCTTGCATTAGTAGGTACTCGAAATCAATTGCTGAAGCAATTGATCTCTGTCCTCTTCATGGTTAAAGCCACCGATTGTTTATTTAGATGCTTTTGGTTTAAATTCTAATATAATTTTCTAAATTGTGATTTCGTTTCTATACTCCACAAATGAGTAATTTTAAAATTTAACGTTTCCATCGGGTCTGAATTCTTTAAAGAATGTAATGATCGTGGTAATCTTCTTTCATGTCCTTACTTCATGTAATTAATCAATTGTAACTACTGCGAATAAAGTTGTCTGGCAGTACCGACATTTGACATTACGCCAAATGCTTATAACATAGAAGCGGAAATGAATTTACATTTTTATATCAAGTTTACCTATACATATACATATATTTTTTGTGTTGCTCAAAAGTATTAAAATCCAATTGGCTGTACTTAAAGTAATTCCATAAAAAATATTTTTAAATACCGCTACAATTTATTTGAAGTGTAATGACACACATAAATTTTCTCGCAATAAATTGTACAAGTTGACCTTCAATTTATTGGAATACGTAAAACAGAAATTGCGCCCATTTTATTGTCCACATTGTCCAAATATTGAAAAAAAAAAATTCTACAATTTATTGTGCAATAAATTGGTATGTGAAAAACCAAGAGAAAATACATACAGTGTCCACAAAAAAGCCTGTACAATAAGCATATAATTTAATCATTATTTTTTTAATGCAACAATTATAATTACTGAGTAGTCGAATACATTTGTTCTATCAAATAGGTAACCCTGCTAATAAGTCATTAGAAATATTCGATTGCCACAAAATACCATTATTTTTTAAAACAGAAAAACATAATACAAAAAAATTATATGTATTCATGTTAAGATCTTAAATATGAAGTTTCATGCAACAATTCCAAATTTATTGTTTTTTATTTTCTTTTTTCACTTGGAGAACGTTTTTTGACGTTTATGCAATTTACTATCAAATACTGTTTTTTATTTTAGTTACTTATTTTAATCAATAAGTTAGTTTGGAAGGAAAATCTACAAAACGTTCTTGAACTATTTGTAAATTTTATGTTGAATATTCTAGGCGCATTGGAAGTTAATGCCACAGACAGTTAAACAACTGACGAGCTGTGTATAAAGACAATTTCGTAGGAATATCTTACGAATGAAATATACTCGCGCATATCAAAGTGTAACAAAAAAATGTAATGTATGATATATAATAATATACGAATTATAAAATGTTATGTGAAAACATAGCTTTGTTGATAGTAGATAGAAACACATACATACATATATTTTCTAAACAGAGAAATCGTACAAAATAGAAAATAATTTTATAATATAGAAAACTGAACCACGTGATTGATTATTATTAGCCGTTGTTATTTTGGGAACAGAATCGTGATTTCCCATATTATTTCGTATATTATGGTTTTGTATAATTAGAATCTTAATTATTAATTGCTGAAACAACACTTAAAATGCCTGAATCTGCAACACTTAATCATCCCTAATTATAATGCACTAATTTTCTATCTCAATGAAGGAGCACATGAATTGTTTTGGCTGCCAGCCCAACGTATTTATATTGGAAATATGAACAAAAATATGAATTAGGTCATCTGTTTGTTTACTCTCTAACTGTCTCCACGAGGTACCAAATGGAAATTTAGCAACGGTTATCTTCCAGAACAACAGCATTATCGGGACGACAGAGGATTGAATGTTAATATGTAAATTGTTAAGTAAAATGGGATACGCACGATTACCATCGAGCTGTATAATTTTGTTCAATCCGTTCTTGATCGTTTTATCAAGATTATAGTTTTCGATGTGACTTGTGCTTACAAAACGTTTAATAAAATTGCTTTATCTATATCCTGCAGAACAGAAAACCAAGCCCCAAGAGTTTGTTCACACTTTAAATACGTTCACTATTGTCTTAGCCATTAGATCAAAATACTCTATGTGAAAACGATTCCTAGTTGCAGGTTAATTTCACAAACAAGAGGTTATATTGAACCGCAGTTATAATGTAAATGACCCGAAGCTTGTAACTAATATTAATTATCCTTAATTATCAAACGATACTGGTATCCAAACCCAAAATCACATTTGGCGTTATGTCTGTTCAAAATGTAATATTATACATTATAAATCACATTTACATTATAAATATTATACTTTACTTAACTTTCATTGCAAATCCAGAAAATTATGCAATAGATATGTTGTATCAAGAACTTTAAGGTATTTTATGTAATGAGAAGTTTAGTAATACCGATCGTTATTTTAAGAGGGAACTTTGGTGCAAAGGATTGACTTTTTCATATTTTTTTTGCGGTAGTTTGAGATTGCATTTTTTCTAGCACATATGGTAGTTACACATTTCAAGTGGAACCTAGATAAGGGAAAATCTCTATTATTGAGACCATTTTTGAAGTCTCCATATTTTTACATCAAAAAACTTCTGTAAGTGCGAAAGTTTGATATCTCTAACTGAGACGAATTTAATAGCTCATAACCATATTACTTCTATCATTGAGACAATCCCATAGAAAACATCTGTAAGTGAAATTATTCTTATATTTTTGTGTACCTACATTTCGACTGGAAGAGTTGGGAAAGGCGGACACAAGGAAGCAAAAGGTTATTTCACGATTACCTCTGTTGTGACACGTATAATTGTTCAACTTGGGTAAGTGAGGAACTGGTGGTGGACGCTGGTAGGTGATTTTTTTATTGAACAATATTTACAATGGCGCCATATACAACTCATTGTGCAGATTTCAAACGAAAGTTGTTTTATGGTGGTCATGCTTTCAGCATTTGTATCTAGTTCTTTGAAATAAACAAAAATAAATAAACTGTTAAAATATATGAACGTGGCTGCTGCTGCCTGATATAAGACAAAAGGAAAATATTGTAATTTAAAAATTTGAAAACTGTTTGAATATAAGATCGATGATTACTTTTTTTAATTAAAACTTATACTACCTACTTCTGTGCTAATCGATTATTTAACTTTCTTTTGGCCTATAATGCAGATGTGTATAAAATTCGAACAAGTCATATCGAACAAGTATTTTTAAACTTTTCATGTTCACCAGTTCGAAAAATGTTGTTAATAGTTTCTTTAATACGTTACTTCGTTACAGTTTTATTTTGTGTGCAAGTATCCACTTGTTATTAGTTGTATTAAAGCGGAAGACACAAAATTTGATATAAAGTTGTTCTTCTTGGAGGGTCTGAGAGAAACTGAAACTTAACGGTATTTAATTTTAAAGTGGTACTTATACGCAATGAATGGGTAGTATTTCAACATTTTCAGTAATGTATCTCATAAACCATTAAGAAGTAAAATACCATTAATTTATTTTACAGCTATTTTACGATGAATGTTAACTATGGTATGCAGCTAAGTAATTCAGCTAAAACTGCGATATTGCAGTTTAAAGTAGATATAGTTCATAAAATTTGTTGACATGTCACGAAGATGCAATTTTAGTTGAAAAAAATAGTTTCACATTGTTTGAGCTTTTTTATTTGTTTATTATTTGATACAAAATTTTATTTTCACATCAACGTAATGGAGTCGGTTTTATTAAACTTTAACTAGAAATAAATTAAAGGAGCCGTCCGCATGATCATTTAAAACTGCTGCTTAAAGAATCACTACTTCCACATCAAATTTTTCCATATTTAATCAAATTAAATCATTAAAAATATTAGTTTGTATTTTTAAGTGTTAAGTTTATATATATGTTTTATGGCCTTTAATATATTTTTAGTATTTATGAAATATTTCAACCTTTTCACCTCTATTATCTATATAGCCTTTATGAATTATGACTCATTTCTAGTCACATAGTGAGACTCATCATATGGTATAATTCGTCATAGTCTAGGTCATATGACGTATATGACCTTTGTGACCTATATGACTTTTATGACCAATATTATCTTTAAGACCAATATGACCTTTACGACCTACATGTATATGACCTTCATTACAAATATAACCTTGGTGACATGCAGGACCTACATAGGTATATGATATCTTGCTCCCACTCTTACCGTGGAGCAACAAATAATACCATCAGCCAAATCAGAATAAACGTATGATTTAGCTTGGCCATACGTTTCCACAAAAAATGATTCCCTTACATTTTATTTTAGTTACCACCGTAACTGGAGAGATGAAGATGAAGAATAACTTTTTATAGTGTTCCGTTCACTGTGTTATTACTAAAATTAATGTTAAAAGAGTTTATTTCACTTATTTTAAATACTTCCCCCCATTCAACCGCCTCCCTTATTTGGCTAAAAACATTTATTTATATTTGTAGATTATGTTAGGTTGTACATGTGGCTCAAATTTGAATATGCATCTTGTATCGTTTGCGAACTACCAATAGTCAAGGAAAAACTGTATTACCATTTAACCCTTAAGTCCTCAACCGATTAAGCTAAAATTCTAGATCTCGTTGGCACATAACCGTTCCAAATTTCAAGCTGATATCTTAACGGGTTCTTGAGTTATCGTGTACACGAAAAAGGTTAACAGATAGACATACAGATGTTTTTCCCTTTAATTTAAGATCTCGATCATTTTAGGCTTATTTAGCCAATATATTTTTTTTATTTAGTAAACACTGTACTTCCACTTTACTACGTGGATGTGGACGTAAAAAGGCAGTCAAGGTCACTGTAGTAATAGTGATTGTGATAGCGAATACTTTTCACTAAGCGGTTTAGGTACCTATTTATTTTTGATATATTACGTTTCCACCTCGTAATTATTTATTTCTGTTATGTGTTTAATATTTGAGGTGAATGACACATTATAGTTACCTAGTTTATTTTCATAGTTATAAGGCTACAATAGCCTAAGGGCGATTTGTTAATAAAGTACTATAGTTTTAAATTAAACCATTTGCTACAGATTCAAACATACCTTAAACCAACACACAAATTCTATTAAAAATGTATAGCATAACGTTACATCATATTCACGCAAAAACTTTTTTATCTAGATAATATTACAATAGGCGAGTGCAGAGAAATATATAGCAAGTAATTGGATGGCGATAGAATCCTTTCTAACTTTCATTACCTAGTTTAATCAGTCGTTCAGTGAAAGTAAAACGTTCCACCAAATATGAATCTGAAATCTACAGCAGACAACCTTGTTACGCAATATTTTAACGGTCTAACTGTCAAGGTCGCTCACGCATTTTAGTTTTGTTGGCGGTTTTGTTTCTGATCGTTTTCTCCTTATTATTCACTCTGCGGTCGTGATGGTTATAAGACAGATATTTGCATATACATATATGTACGTACCTATGTACATACATATGTATGTATGCATACAGTGCTGTTGTAAAGTAATGCATTAAATTGTTCCGGATATTTCTCGGAAAAATCGCTCGAACACGTCGAAAGATGCATATGAAATGCCATTTTTTATATGAATCAGGTTTTGTTCGACCATTTGTCATAGATGACATGACATCATCTACAACTTTTTTTAATGATAACTTCTATTTTTTATTTGGATCTGGAAAGAGCACTTTTTTCACATACCTGCAGAAGGTAAATGTTGAAATGTCATATAAGGGATTTTTCTATAGTTACAAACCAATCGAATGCTCTTATTTTTTAACTGCTGCTATGGCAACAAGAAAAAAATCGGAAATTTCTGTCCTGCTGCGTACCCTGGGTGAAATTACTCCGCAAATGATTTAGTCAAATATTGACGCGACATATACGGATGTTTGATGGTTATTGACGTAGTATTTTTTATTTCTGCATGAGCTTAAATTATGAATATATGTTGTTTATATTAATTAAAAATGAGTAATCGAATTATTTATTATAAGAGCAAAATATAATTTGCTGCTACAGATGTAATAATATCACAGTTAGAATATACAATAAATGTACATACAGTGTCACACATAAAATCCGCACTACTTGGTAAATTTTTTCCGAATGGGTTAAAGAAAATTTTGATTTGCTGGTAGCTTTTGCTTAAAAGATGATGCCAAATGACATGTACATGAGTAGACACGTGACTTTTTCAACCCATATTTGACTTTTTTTTCCCAAAAAAAAAAAGAAAAACAAAATACTGCATTGTTTTTTGACATTTTGAAAAATGTCAAAGGGAATAGTCTTTTTTTTTATTAATATTTTCTATTATTTTTGTCTAGTGTCTAGTACAAATTTAATTTTTTTCATTTTTATTGTACTAGGCATTTCTGCGTATTTTACTATTTTACCAAACCTATACAAAATTATGCCTTATACCAAACTTATTTATTTTATTTTTATCACCAATTCTTGTTCTAAATCCGTTTTTTTTTTTAATAAAAAGCGGCAGTTAAAATTATATCAAAACTAGATGCAAAGCTGATGTAATTTGTACAAATAACTAAACATCTGACTTTATTTAGGTTCTTTACTAAATAGACATGGATACGTACCTAACTAATAGACATACCTAATACATACCGAATTCAAAAAACAATATAAACCGAATTAATTCGTTCAAAAAGTGAAGTAAAATGTAAATTAAAGAGTTTTCATTGCAAGTGTTTTGAATTCGATTTATGTACCTAGTTATTCAATAAAGTTAAATATTTGGTTATTTTACAAATTATATCAAATTTGCATTAAATTTTGACAGTTTTGCTGGTGTTTTCTACTTTTCAAAAAAAGGAAACAGTGTTTACAATAACATGAAGAAATATTTTTTTATCAATTTGGTAAAATTTGAAATATCTAAAAATTAAAAATGCCTAGTACAAAAAAAAAGGGAAAAAAGAAATTTTCACTAGGTCATGAAAAACATTAATTGCAAAATCTAAATTTTCCTAAACCAATTAGGAAAAAGTTTTTCCATATGATGCGGACTTTATGTGTGACACTGTATAATTCAAAACTTTTCTCTTAACGTACGCAACCTACTTCGTAATTTTGTTTCTCTAACACAATTTTAGAAACATACACGCTCCATTACTTAAAAACTACCTATATCAGAATGAACATCATTCTAACACGAGTTTTTGACCAATTAGAAGCCGTTTACGCACATATTAGCGCGGTATTACAAGTATTTTGGTTTGGTTGCCATGGTTACATCTGACAAATGACAAATAAGATAAGATTGATAGCTGACATATATTTCCTTTTGCGTTTGACTTTTATGAGTTTAGACCAGTTTTTTTATATGATTTTTAAGATCTTGTTAGAGAAAATATAGTTTACAACACGTTTGCAATGGCATAAATGACCAATATGACCTTTATGACCAATATGACTTTCATGACCAATGTGACCTTTATGATCAATATGATCTTTTGATCTATAGCATCTTTATATGACTTGTTTGAACTTAATGATATATTACTAAACTCACTGAATGAATGTTATATAAGTCCTAATAAATATTATATTGGAAATGGGGATAATAGTAAAAATTAGAGTAGAGGCTTACATTAATGTGATATTTGAATTCCCCTACCCCAAAAACCTATAAATCATCACATGAATATCTTTTTTAAATCATAGTAAAATACAACCCCCCTTGCCCACATTCCTACCGTGGGACAACAAATAACACCATCAGCGATATCAAAATATATGTATGATTTAGCTTGGCCGCAGATACGTTTTAAACCCCCGTACGCTCTAGAAGAGGGGGCGGGGTGAAGATAAATGATTTTTTTAGGGTTTCCATCTACTGTATGATTTATTTCACCTATTTTTAATACTTAGCCCCCTTCAGCCTCCTCAACCCCCGACTCTATTTAGTTAAAAACCTTTTACATTTGTAGACTCTGTTATATTGTACATATCTAATCAGTTCCAAAACTCGTCTTAGTACTATGACGAGAACGCACATAAGTGTTGATATTTTAACGTGTTATCGAGTTACGTGTGTACACAAAAATGGTTAACAGACAGACATACAGACAGACCGACATTACATGGATGTGGAAGTAAAATGGTAACTAATATATGTATTTTCAAGTGTTCGAGCGATTTTTCTGAAAAAAATAATAAATAAGTGACGATTTTATCGATTTTATTTCCTACTTTACGAAAGCACTGTTTATTCAGAGAGGCAGAGAAAGGACGAATAGTGCAAGTTTAGAAGTACACGTAATGCTGGAAATATTTGTATGTATCGCAACAAATTAGTATAAATTGGATAGGGACACGAGAAGGGTAAAACATAAAGAGGGAAACACGATTGGTGGAGAGAAAGGAGGAGATGAGGGGAAAACTACTCAAACCAAATTTACTACATACGTTATTTAATATTTAAGTCGTATAAACAAAAGCATAATACTTTTTGAAACAAGCAGTATAAAATTCAAGTTGATGTTTCCTGCCTTCCGCTATTGCGTGTAGTAGACTGTAGACTGGCGCAAATTGATTTTTTCTTCATATTAAATGAAGTTTGGCGAAGAAAAGCCTCAGATATAATCAGATATATTGGCAAATGTGTGATATTTATCTCTTACTCAAACCAAATTTACATATGTACAATATGTACATATATTTATTTAAGTGATTGAAACCAAAGAAAATATACAAGCAAGCAGTATAAAATTAAAATCATGGCCACGATCATGTTTTCAGTCTTAAAGTATTGTACGTAGTGTAGTCTGGCAGAAATGGATCTTTTTTTCTTAAAATCCGACAATTATATATGTATGTATTTGATTCCATTATGTTATGTATTTTTAGTTCTGTAAAATAAAACTTTAGATAAATTATAAACCTTACTTTTTTTTAAAATTCTTAAAATTAAAAAATTTATTTAAAATTTTAAAAATAAAATTAATTATTTTAATTTTTTAAAGAAAAAGTTTAATTAAAAAGGATCTCTTAAAATAATTTTGGGTCTATATAGTGTTTATGAAAAATTAAAAAAATTTTCTAAATAATAATAAAAATTAAAAAAATATAAATAAATTAAAATGTTAATATATAAAAAAAAGAGAAAAAAAAAAAAAAAAAAAAAAACCTAAATAAAACCAAAAAAAAAAAAAAAAAAAAATATTAAATAATAAAAAAAAAATAAAATAAAAAAATTAAAAAATATATTGTTTACGTTAGTTTATTATGTATTTTATGTATATATTATTCATGTTATGTATATACGAGGTGTGTAAATTAAGTAATGAGACTGGCAACGTAGCGCACGATCTAGCAACACTGCGGAGATGGGACTTGGAAGGGCGGTAGGTTAACATGTAATGCGCCTTCAGTGCAAGCTTGAACTTGTTAGAGTCATTTGTTTCTTCTTTGTGACTGTTTTCGTAAACCGTTTTTCTGTAGTGCGTTTTATAGAGTGACATTAATTTTGAGCAACATTGTGCTATCAGGTTTTGCTTCAGACTTGGACACAGCGCAAGGCCTTCATCTTCAAGAACCCATGAAAATGTCGATAGAATACGGAATCTTGTGGGGTCAGATCGTCGGTTGACGATAATAATCGGGGAAGAGTTAAATTCGAATCACACCACTGTTCATCAGATTTTGACTAACGAATTGGGGATGAGAAAAATCTGCGCAAAAATGGTTCCAAAAACCTTAAGCAGGAACAAAAGAACAGAAGAGTATCTTCACTTTTTGGAATCGATTGAAAATGATCCCCATTTTATGGAACATGTTATTACTGATAATGAGACTTGGGTGTTTGAGTATGACCCGGAAACCAAGCACCAAAGCATGGAATGGCATACTTTAAGCTCTCTAAGACCCAAACAAGCAAGATGAGCAAGTCGAACATCACATGTATGCTAATTTGCTCTTTTGATGGCCAGGGAATTGAGGACCCTGCAGCAAGAAGGATGTAGCTCCGTTTTTAATGATTTCTCAAAAAGTGCAAAAAACGATTTGGATATTTTATTGGTTGCTTAGAATACTGATTCTTTTATATTACGTTCAGAACGTTTATAATCTCTAATTTATCTTACATACATATACTTTTTTGATTTTTTCCTTGCATAAAATGTTTTACCTATAATGAGGCACGTGGAGTAATTTTTTGTAATAACATCCTTTCTTGTTCTCGATATTATTTGCAAAGTAGCCAGATGAGTAGATAACATAATGTGTGCAACAACAATTTTTAAAAACTCTAATTGGATTCGATAAAATCTTGTATATATACATTTTTGAAGTTACCTCCTTTTTACACTAAAAACACAAAATATGTTTAAAAACTCATACATCTTAAAGAATTTATTCAAAATAAGTAATGAGAGACTAATAAGTGACAAATAGTAAATAGCAGTTAATCTTAATAATCATAACGTAACTTCAACGCTATTATTGCAGCCCTGAGCATATCCCACACATTATACCCCACATATTATTTGTTTATAGAAACGAATGTCATTGTAAGGGACATTCTGATTAGCCAATCATTACGTTAGCATTTTTGTTTTATTTATTTATAGGAAGTAATACTTGGTACAGTGGTTTAAGTGGAACTTTATGTTGAACGTCATCGCTAAGTAAGATTCTGAAACAGTGATAAATAGGACACTTCGCTGCTTCGCTACACTGTATTTCATCACTGTTTTCATTATATAAAATTACCCTGTATTTACTTATAGTAAATTTGTGGCGAGTATGATATAATCCACATAGCATGCAGTGTACACCATATTTTGGGATACATCATTTTAATTTGGCGCAAGAACGATGTAAGTGAAGGAGTTGAATCATTCTTGCTTCAAACGTGTTGTAAATGTATCTCCAATACTGTGGGTTAATAAGGAACTGGTGGTCGGAGCAGAATGTTTTTACATCAATCGATAGAGCATATTTTATTGTATAATATGGCATTTATATCCAATTTTACGCAAAAACGAAAGAAGGATGTAACTCCAGTTGCATCCTTCTTTCTGCAGGGTCTTCAATTGTCCACAAAGAGTTTGTGCCTCCAGGCCAAACAGTAAATCAACACTTTTACAGAGAGGTTTTTGAAAAACTTCGAAAAAGGTTCAAGCGTGTGAGACCAAATATCAAGAACAACTGGATGTGGCATCACGACAATGCGCCTTGTCACACAGCCATTTCAGTAAACGAGTTTTGAGCTAGTAAAAACATTCCTGTAGCCTATACAATCATATGAGTATATTACACAAGTATTGTGTAAATGGTACTGCTGTTGTGTAAATGGCAGTGCTGTGTAAATGGTACGTTCTACACATCAAGCCGTTTTCGCATACATATTTCCATTATTTACTATTTTTATTTCAAAAGAATTAAAGAAGTGGAATATTCATTTTAAAAACTTTTTTAGGAAGTGCTTAGAGTGATGATAATCGTAATGATTTCCACATTTCAAACAAATTGATCTGTTGTAATATTTTCGCTTAGTAAATTGTTAAATGTAACAAGAAACTCATTTAAACACCTTTTAAATATTTTTTTATTGTGGTACTTTTAATTAATATATTCATGAATGACCTGTCTATTGTTGACACAATTTATGGTACATTGTTGATACAATCTACTCATACCTATACCTACTTAAATCTTGCATATATATGCAAATAAATAAACAATACAGGTAGGTAGGAATTAGCTTCACAAATATTTAATATGACCAGGTTTGTTACTTAAATATGAATTATAATGTTTACGTATTTCATTAAATGTGACTTTTCTTAATATAAAATATTAGTTTTTCACTTCTAGATCATCACAAGAAATAACATTTTTTTATTCAAATATTCCACATTATCAAACACTGTGCAGGGGTGCTAGGATACCCACAATTTATTTCTCCTTTATTTTGGGTAACAATTAGTGAAAATATTGCGTTACTTATTAATTATGATTTTCTTTCATTGAAAACTTATAGATACAAATTTTAAATAAATGTATTATAAATCATACATATTAGATCACAACTTTTTAAGAAATGTATATATTAAAAAGTGGTATTTGGATATTAAACTCAAAATGAAAACACATTTCCATTGATGTGATAAAACTCGGAAGAACCTAAAAAAAATGTTCAAGCATCGCAACGTCCGTTATTAAAAGCCGGCTAAACAGCGCGGCGGCCCTCAAAGTTTTACACATCTCAACGTAAATAACAGGGTAAGTTTAACCCATCTCTTTATAAATTGCAACAGTTTATTGTTTTCATGAATTTTTTTTTGCATATACAAGTAGTATGTAGTATGACGCGTACGATTATGACCCGCCGCCCGGATGCGTAAAGGCATTGTTTACTGCGGTGCAACGCAGCTTCAGGTTGTACCGTAGTAAGTAATGATGATATTTACGCGGCTTTTGTTTTGGCAATCTTTACTGCGGTACAGCGCAGCCTCAAGCTGTAGCATAGTAAAGATTGTCAATGTATAGACGGCCGTTTTATTAGACGATGTTTACTGCGCTGCAACTAGGGTGATCACACTCCTCCTCTCTCCTCATCATCCACAACAAAAGAGGACACAAGCTAAATATTTTATAAAATACATTCATCATTTTGTCAAAACACAGATGAACCCTTGTTTTTTTTTTATTACAATAAACAACC